>OVBB01000067.1:1412-69922 GCA_900406415.1 Isatis lusitanica
TTTGGCTGATCCAGTCAACAACAACGCATGGGCCTTCGCCACCAACTTTGTTCCCGGAAAGTGAGCCAAGTTTTATCTGTAATTTGCTTCAGTCTTTTGCTTCGTGTGAGTTTCAAGAGGAGAAAGAGAGGTTGTGTTTAGATGTAAAATTTGCAAGCCTTTGTATGATTTACCATTAATCAAATAACTCTTGTTTTCTCTCAGCTCAGCATCGTAAAACTATCTTGAAATGGATTTGTGTTCTTGGAGTCACTCGCTTGCAAATGTTGTTTCTACTTTACAAACTGAGCCATTTGATTGAACTTGTGGCCAATTAGGTTAATGGTGTTGTATAATCAAAGGCATTGGTTTATCCACACCAATGTTTAAGACAATCGCTGTAAGCCAAAGAATAGAGGTGTTAATCACAAAAATAAAACATTTTTAATTAAATTTTAAATTTTTAGTTTTTAATATGTTTTTGATGTATAAAAATCTGAAAATGTTTATCATTTGGAAACAGAAGGAAAAATAACCAAAATAGATAAATAAACAACAATATATCCTTCTTCTACACAACTCTATTACATTGTGATGATTCTGCTTGCTTGCTCTTCATCCGTCAAAATTTCCATACATTGAAAGCGAAGTTTAGACTTCTTCACTGTCGCATCCTTCACGGTTGCTTAACTGAAGAGTCATCTTAATGTTCATTGACGCTAATTCTGCAGCTAAGTACCTGAACACATATGGCATTGCAACAGTTTCCATCCCTTTGCTTGTCTTGCAGGAATCGCAAGTCACCTTCTTTGGAGCCCTACCAGGAGGTAGTTTTCCAATATCTCGAATCAGCTTCTTCTGTTGGACGTTCACAACCGAAGAAGTGAGCAAGCTTCCACACAGCGAACACACATCTGCTATGTGGTGATCCGAAGAGGTGTGGAGCCTGTCGTGTAGTAGATATGAAGCTCCATGAGCAAGCAATGAGTCTCTTTCCATTTCACCAAATCGAATCCCTCCACCTCGTCTCCTTCCCTTGATTGGCTGACGAGTTAGCTGATCCAATAGTCCTGTGGATCTAACCTGCAAGCCAGAACATACGACTTAGAGAAAAGCCCGAACATGAGAGTAAGTGCAAGTAGGAGATTGTATGTCAGGATGGTAACAAACCTGGAATTTGTCTGAGACCATATGACGCAGTCTTTGGTAGTAAACAGGCCCCATAAATATCTCACACTTGAGCTCTACTCCTAAATACCCACTGTATAGTGTCTCGGTCCCATAGTAGTTGAACCCTTTTTCCTTCAACATGGAACCAAGATCATCAACAAGCAAACTGGATTTGCTCTCCTCTTCTCCGTTTGGTTTTTTAACTGCATCACGAAACGGCGTTGCATCTACAAACTTTCCATTCAAGCTACCTCCCTGTCAAATCCGAGTGGATATAAACATCACAAAAACTTACCAGACGAATAAAAAAGTAAGCTGGTTAAAACACAAGATGCATAGCATCAGACCAATTTCTAAGAGTACCTTAGCAGCAATAGATTCCAAAAGCATAGCGATTGTCATTCTTGATGGGAAAGCATGAGGGTTAATGATGAGATCTGGACGCATTCCAGTCACTCCATTAAATGGCATCTCAATATCAGGCCACAGTTGCGAGCAAACACCCTTTTGTCCGTGTCTACTGCTGAATTTGTCACCGATTATGGGATTTCTGGCATGCCGAAATCTAATATTTGCCTGCGATAAACCTTAAAGAATTAGATTTAACCAAAAGCGGACTACGACAGTTGAAGGAGTTAGTTAACCTCACCTTTTGAGGATGCTTCTTGCTTTTCATGTCAAGAGAGACAAAGTCAACTATGACAGGGTCGTTGCCTTTACGCTTCATGGTCTTTATTGAGTCAGTTACCCCATCATAGATACTACAATACGGCTCATTTGGATATATTTTCTGCATATTAGATCCAAAGAGACTAGTGAGTTTCTGCGGAAGCTAAAAAAAGACACTAAAATTAAAGAATGAATCTACAGAAAATACAGAGGATAGAAAGCAATAACTTACCTGTCCAACATATGGTAACCCATCAGCATCAATACAAGAATTAACTGACTTGTCCACACTCCTCCTAAAACTTTTATGACTATTGTCCGATCGGCTTCTCTGATCTGACAAATCAATCGCTTCTGTCTGCATGATCACGAGGACAAGAGTAAGAAATTCACAGAAGAGTAATGCTGAGTAATATGTTTCCTGATGATAATTAACACCAAGCTGCAACTACAAGAGCTTTTTCTCCAGGTTTCATAAAGGAACGAGTACAAAGGAACATTGACCAGGGTTACGTCACAGTTCCATCAAAAGGAAACTCATGTAACTGAGCGTAAGCTCCATACTAAGATGTTTCTTACGAATGCTTAAAAAGGGAAAATAAGATGAGAACCCGAACCTGGTATATTTGCCCATGGCACAACCCCCGCTCCACAGATGACTTGTTCAAAATCATAGCATCTTCCATATCAAATCTGTGAGACAGATGTGTAGAAAAAAAGCATTAGAGAAAACACTGCATGAAATAAACGCGCCATTAACAAGCTCTTACACGCGAAAGCAGTTTCTTACCCAGTATGAGCCAAGACAGCAACTATTGCATTAGTCCCTGTTGGATTCTCATCAATATTGTATGTGGTGTATGTTTTCGTGCGCACCACAGGGGACTGAGGCGTCTGTGGAATACAAAGATAATTTTATAAGAGGTAGGACCAAAAGAGGAAAATGATTTAATGAAAAAATTGTTGGTAAATTAGGATTGACCTGCAAGTGGTAAATCTTCTGGTCAGCACGAAATTGGAGTGCTTGAGTAGAGTATCCCATAGTTTGTTTCGCCATCTGTACAACATTAAATCTTAAACAACAGTTTCTACTAGCTTAAACGTATACAATTTTCATTGAGTAAATTAGTAAATACCTGACACTGATACATGTTACGTGGACTTTGGTTATGATCTGACCAAGGCGTAAGATTAGCAAGCACACTCATCATCCCAGTTGGATGAATTTCCTCATGAGTTGCTGTGGAAGAGTTATTCCTTCCTCCATTTCCACCATCAGGACAGCTTATTTCCATAAAAACCTGATTTGGGAGAAATGAATATATCATTTTAATTTGGCTGTATACGAGAAAAGGTGGATGTTAAAATCAGATCCACGGGATTTGCTACCTGCTCAAATGGTCCAATCAGTTCAGTATTGTTAGAGGGAATAGATGTGTTTTTAACAGGCCTTATGAATCTTGCGGGACATGATGCCAAATACAACCCAGGATAAGATCCACCCATGCTTGTAGGTACATATCCGACTTCGAGGTCTTCAGGAATCTGTAGAGAGACATTCACGTAAATAGTCTCTTCCAATGAAAAAGTGTACAGTGAGCAATTATACTGTTAGGAAGCGAGGAAAGCCTTACCACTGAAGGAGCCTCCACTTTCAGTCTCCGCAAATAAGCGACAACCTCCGTGACTAAGTTAGAAGACAGTGATCCTACAACTTGACCATCTAACAGAACAGTAACGACTTTAGGTGGCCCAGCTCGTACAAGCTTTGGCAATGAAGATACCATCCCAACCCCAACAAGAACATCAACAATGGACTTTCTTATTTTCAGAAAATCTCTGATGTTTCCACTGGAATCGAACTGAGAAGAGATTCCTAAAACCACCATGACCAACCAGAACATAATAAGCAAAAGTTGTTACTATAAAGAAGTCACGTGTTGTACAGTATAACAAGTATGCACAATCTTAGGAGTGGAACAAATTGACCAGGCCTAGACATTTATGCATATTAATTGCAACCATAAAAGACCTCGATACATGTATATATAACCTCGACTAGTACAGCAAACTCTCACTAAACGTTGTTTCATGTAGATCTCACATTTTTTAAGTGTATATGATCGGAAACTCCATTCTATAAATAGTTTACCTCGAGTAATATAGCAAACTCTCACTTAACATGATTCTATGAAAATCTCACTTTTTTTTTTCAAGCTTATCTTTAGACCATGTGTACCCCAACTTGGTCTAGCCAATTTTCAACTTAAGAGAATAGTGTTGCTGAATTTATAATATCGTACTGAACCTCGTAAGAAGACCAAATAATAAGTGAAAAAGAGCGCAAGAGAAACTTACGGCAAGTACGTGTCATATGATTCAGTAATCCACAGGGTTCCCCATCAGGAGTGTGAACAGGGCAAAGAAAACCCCAAGATCTACAAGATCACAATAAAATAAGGGAAAAGAAAACTATTTTGGTGACCGCATCATTCACATCTGGAGTTCGGTAGGTGAAAAGTGACAGAACTTACTCAGGAAGCAGCTTCCTCACAGTTGTTGTACGAAGTCCAGCAAAAGAAGCCCCTCGATGAACCGCCCGGAAAAATGAAAGGAAACGGAGAAAGTTCAACCTCTCAGCCTGAACAGTGTAACCTACTCTCTGGTAAAGAATTGAGAAACTAGATGTTAGTATTATTGAATCAAACTACATCATACTTAAATGAGCTTCGCTACATAAGATTATATTTTCCCAAGCAAGCGATCAACACAAGTGCTTACCTGCTGTAAATCCAAACTAGACATAGTCTTCAGACATCCTGATTTCAACAACGTCTCAATTGAAGGACCAATACTCCTGGGAGAATTTCTGTTCATAAGCTTCTTGATATCACCAGCTGCATTCAATCAAGTAATCATCACAGAGTAGAAGATATGAAGAGTACAAGCAAAGTTCATGAGCAATAAATGTGAATGTAGCAAAAAAAAAAAGAATTTCATATAGTTTCAACGAAAGCAGGACATAAGAACATTGAAAAACGAAACAAAATGAAAGCGACTTACGTTCGTCAAAGGTAAATTTCTTGCTCTTACTATTACGAAACTCATCTTCAATAATACTTTTGCACTTCCGCAGCCACTCTTCAAGTTTTTCCTATATAACCAATGGATGTGACGTCAATTAACTCCTTTTCATGAACAACCTCTCGTAAAAACAGCACAAGGTTATGCAAAATAGAGAAGTTAATCTTCAAAAAACATGGATAATAACGGCGACACAAGCTCTTACAAGGGCTTCAACATAGATGTTTCTACCATATGGGAACATAGTTCTGTACCTTGAGGTAAATTGTCATAAGGTGACCCGGGACTAGAATTTCCTGATTTTGCAGAGAATCCGGATTGTCAGGTAAAGAGGTCTGATCCACCAGAGAAAAGAGCTTTTGAATTATGAAGCTGCGAAACCATGAAGAAAGGGTTAACCACATTAACACGTCAAAAAAAAACTCAACAAGAAAGCCATCATGAGGCAAAAGCTAGAAATTACATGAGCAAGTTGAACTTGTCGTCATCGTTGTCAAGGTGAACAAAAATAAAATTCTTGAGCACGGCTTCAGCAACCTATATACATAGGATTGAAGAGACAAAAGATTTTAGAAAGGACTACTGTCATCAATTGTAGAAATAGATAACAGAAACAAGGACCCAGTAAAAATTTCCAAGAAGCTAAGTAGCTAACAGTACAACGCCCGTCTTGAAGAAGTTAATTACTCTTTCTTCAGAATACTAAACTCGTATGGAAATGATAACAAATGTAAAGAAGCCGTTTTGCAAACAGCAACCTCTACTGTAGTGATGAAACCAAATGGGGATGTTAATGATTTAGCAAACTTACAGTAGAATAGCTATCTTTTTTTAGCACATCAAGATCAGGTTGAAAATGCTCTCCTGTTAGTTCACAAAGTAAAACATTAGCTTATAAGTTTCAAGATATGTGTACATAAATACTGAGACAGGTGAATCACCTAAGTAATTTCGGCACTGCTCACGGGTAAAAAGACCCAAGTCTCTCACTTCATCAAGAATGATTTTGGCTCGCTCACGAACGAGTTGGGTTCCAACAGATCCATCGCCTCTTCCGGAATGCTCATTGTAATAACAGTTCAGGTTTTCGTATATCTCCTCATCGTTGGTTTCAGTGAGAGCCTAGGAGCATGAGGACAGATATGAAAAATGGACAATTGAAAAAAATAGAGAAGAAATCAACGAACAGGAAAAAAAAATACAAATCCAGAATCCCCTAAAAGATGTCGTTTGTAAGCATAAAAACACTTTGCCTCGAAGAACGTTTGTTCTCATGATTTAGGAGACGGATACTTTAAAGTCACTATGGCCATACCTTGAGAACAACGCCGACAGGAAGCAAATATTCCCTTCCCCCTATCCTGTGTCCATTAGAAATAAGTTTAACGTGTAGCTCAAATTGTAGATAATGTCTACCATATTCCACACATCGAGTTAACACTCACCAAAATCCAACTCTGGCACTTCCATTGCGAATATAATACACCTTAATAGTGACAGACGACTGGTCGTCCCTGACACACCTAAAAATTAAAAAAAAAGAACCACTTAAAGAACTCTTTAACATATATTGCTCTTTCAGGTGAAGATTGGCATTATTAAATGCACCATCATAGGGAAATGAGTAGCTTCACATACCTAATAGCAACTGCCTTATCACTGTATCCTTCCCGTTTTCCAGTGAATGAGTTCCGGATCATACCCGTTGGCTGTATGAGATTCTTAGTCAGTTCAATTACGAGAGAAGTATATATGATACAAGGAACCTCATAGGAATACATTTAACCCCTGAACTCTATAAGGAGCGAGTGAAAGTTAAAAAGCAGAGGAAGCTTACATGGTTCCGCTTTGGTGCAATCACACATCGGAACACTCTCTCAATCCCATTCAAAATGAAGTACCTATTTGAAAGAAAGCTAAAAATTATTACCATGATCATACTTAAAGAAAGAAAGACATAGCAAGAGAAATGTATGCATAACATGTTTTGCTAATGCATATGCAAAAGGGAAGTTCCCACCCCAGCTTCCACTGCTACGAACAACGTTAGCATTCATACAAAGATACACTTTAGAAGAGAAGACCCACAAACACTAAAGCATATATAACCACGTTCCCCGCAGCTATAACATAAGGATAAAAGGTGTAAGAACATTTACCCTCCCATTTCAGAAGTTGACTCTTTACGCTTTAGAAGTTTATGGCAATCAGCACCCCGTAAGTGGCAACGATTCGACTGCACAAAACTACGGAGATCAGTTTCCACTATCCCATAAATCAAGACTTGTCGTAATACGAAAAGTAAATATGAGATTTATGCGAATCCAAGAGAAATCATTGAGCTGAGCTTTGCTCCACTGATAGTTATGAGAGCCAAATTTACACATCAAAGCATCCAGCCAGAGAAGCGACTCTCGCCTTTTGGCACCACAGCGTGACTTTGGTTTACATTCCAACATCATAATATCTTACAAAACACTTGTAGTCGCCATATCCTCAGGAACAGAGAAATAGTATACAAAAAAAAAAGTGGCAAAACAAAATGAAGAGATCACCCACCATCAGCATAATAGGAAATTCCCCAAATTCAAATTTTTCTCTCACGACGGCTCCAAAGTCGGATCCTTCGGCAGCGAGTCCATTGTCATACTGAAGGCAAACATCAGCCATAAGCGCTCCAGTGTAAGAAATCTTGGCCTGCCTACACTGTTATTCAAGAAGCCAAAACAAACGGTATTACTCCACCAAAAATCAAGACTTTAATTTGTAAGAAACAATTTTTAACCGAAAGCAACTTCACCTCAAAGGGATACAAAGACTCTTTCCTTGATGTTGACCTCAAATTCTCCTTCTGAGGAGAGAACAGCTTAGGACCTTCTAACCAAAGTATCATGTTCGTCAAGGAAATCAGACATAAGACAAAATTGAACATTATAAGCTCAGACACTAACACCAAATCAGAGCGAGAAACAAGGAGCTAGTAAAACCAAGTTAATATCATTAATTCCATGGTGTGAATTCACAAAATTATGCATGAAACGCAATATAGAAAAGGATATTTCTCCATTTGCTGTCGGAGGATGGATCGTAAACCGTAACGGGAGTGATTCGATTGAACATAACTTCGAGCCCTTTCTCTGCCATGTAATCGAAAGACTCAATATGATGCGTGACGAGATTTTGAAGCTCCTTAAAGTCTTCGATTTTTGGAACCGTGTTTTTCCCTTTGACCACCATGATTAGGTTTGCTCTCAAGCAAAGATGGTTCTTTTAGGTCGCGAAATTCCGAAGCTCTGTGGCGGAACACTTGAATCAGGGACACAAGGCGGCTATGGAGAACGAGGACACAAGCGGCGCTAGAACATGGAAGGGTTTAGAGTTCAGATGGGTTTAACTGTTGTAACAAAACTTTAGAGTTTATTGCAGATAAATCTCCTTACTTTTAAATTATTCAGTTGTGAACCCCTAACTTGTTTATTGCTTTATTATTCGATTGTTTTTTAAAAAATATGTTACATACGACCATTTCTTCGGTGAATCGAATAGGGTTTATTGGTTTATGTATTTGAATGGATTTATAAATCCGAACAAAATTTAGTATTATTGGTTTTACAATTTTAAAATCTATGTTAAAATCAAATGTTATTGGTTTTATGATTTACAAATCCTAATTTAAATCAAGTGTTATTCAATCATTATGGTTTATTAATGAATTTGAGTGGATTTTTTTGTCAAAAAATACAAAAACTAAAATTTGAAAAAAACTCTCAAATTTGTAAATACTTATTAAAATTCACATATTATATTTGGAAATCAATATATTTTACTTAAATTTATAAATTCTATACGAATTTCTAAATCAATGAAAATACATAAACCAATAACACCCTCAAAGACTTTAGTCTTTCTAAACTTATAGAAACAACTCTAAATCAAGTTCAAATCAATTAACATTCTTGACAAAAATATGAAACAAACTATATATGTTTATCAGATCATTTATAAAACTAGCTAGTAATTTATATTTGACGTTTTCAAATTTCTAAATTAGCTTTTAAAACCATAGAAATGTTTAGTTATCAAAAGCTGCATGACAATGTTAATTCTTGGTGGTTTATCTGTGTCTTGGGTTCTTGTGGCTCTTTCCGCTGAACAATATATAAAGTTTCCCATCAAAGCTCCTCATTGTCAATAGATTGGCGGCGCGGTTTGTTTCTTCTTGCATTTATCTGTGTCTTGGGTTATTGATTTAGTGTTCTTTTGTAGTTTTCATTTGGTTTTTCCAGCTTGTAATAGATTAGGTTTTGTTTTGCTTTCTGTTTCTGCTGCTTTTGGCTCCAGATGTTCTTTTGAATATGTCGGCTTTGATCTCCCGTATAACTCTCGGGCTTTGGTTTCCCGTATTTTTCTCGGGCTTTAGTCTCCCGTATACTTTTCGGGCTTTGTTTTTCTCTTTCGGTTTGGTCGTTGTTGTAACCGGTTTGTATGGTGTCCTTGCATTATATAAAATTCTACCAGACGAAAAACAAAAATCAAAAGCATAGCTAACGCATAATGTGTTGACTTTTTTTTGTCAAGATGTGTTGACTTCATATATAAAATGATGGGATTTTTAGTTTGTATGATAACTTAAAACTGTGCATGCACTATTATATTAACAGGTTTTTTAAAAAGTTTTCTGATTTTAAAGTTTCGAATTGTAATATTCTAACTGCACTGTACCGTACTTAGCAGTACCAAAAATCTCTACATATACTATATATCTATATATTTTGACTACTGTTAAAACTGCACTGCTTGTATCGCTTGTTCCATACAGCTCAATTTACTATTACCATTATAAACCATAATAATTAAGAGATTATCTTAATTAATGGCTTACTTGTAGTATAAATGAACTCATTTGATTAGTTACATAATTCGAGGTAGTTAGAGGTTCAACCGCTCGTTTGGTTAGCAAATCAGAGTAACAACTAAAATGAATGGTTCAAAACTTCAAGCAGATGATTGAAAGTTTGAAAGCTTAAACGAGACATTTGTGAACTGTCCTTAAACATTTGGAGTTATAGCCATTTTATTTACAGACAAGCAATTGTATATTTTCTTTAAATTTTTTAATTTTAAAAATATTTTTTTCTGTAAAAACTCTTATCATCAAAGCTTAATTTTATTAGTTATCTAATATTATTAGCAGCTTATTAATATCAACTGCTTATTACCAATCACAGCCATTAGTTTTTTTTTTTTAAATAACCATTGGTTTGTAAACTAAAAATAACCATTAGTTTGTAAATTCTTATACTATTTTTCTCTATTTTGTGATAACCATTACTCTTGTAAACTTTCTTCTCTCTTGAACTATTTTTCAGTAGTTACCAATCAAAGTTTTTATCATTCTTAACCAGAGGACTACTTAAAACTTTATTTATGCTTGGTTCAAGATGTTGTATTCTAAATGTCATCTAAAATTAATTTATAAACAAAATAGGGCTTTCCAGTTGGAGAACATTGTTAATTCTTAATAGGCTTTTTTGTAAACTCTTATATTACAGCTCATGTTAAAATAAAATAAATAAATTTAGGGTGAATTAGTTTTAGATTTGGTTTGTAAATCCGGTTAATTATTCCTTGTCTTTTGCTTTCTTCCTTTATCGATTCTTGTCTCTCTTCCTCAAGTTTTTTTTTTCGTCTTTCCATCACTTATAAACGGTAGATCCTTCATTAGCTACTAATAAAAATGGCAAGTGAAATTAGATAATTCTCAAGTTTCTAGAGAACATTTGGGTTTATCGAATCTCAACGAAGGACAAAGAGGCAATAAAACCTAGATATTCCACCTTAAATCAATGTTAACATAATGTTTCAAAGGCATTTGAACCTTTGCAATAATCTTAATAAATCTAACAAGATTTTATCGTGTCAGACCAAATATGTAACATGCCTTCTTGAGTTTTGGACTCTCCTTTTTTTTTCCAAGTGCAAATCATAATAGTAAAGATCGGGAGGGTAACTATCTAAGCTTCCATTATATAATCGATTGTCGACAAAAATAAACATTGTGTCGGTTAACAATGATATCGGTTCAACGTGAATCATATTTTAATATAATTCGCACTCGACTAGATGGAAGTCCAACAAATTTTTATCATATTAGATCAAATATATAACACGTGACTTTTTCATATTATATGTCCATGTTTAGTCTTTTATAATATAATAAATTGTTTTTTTTTTAATATAATAAATTGTTGACAAAAAAAAAGGTTTATAACTATAGCAGTTCAAAGTTAAATCATATTTTTAAAAATTCAACTTAATTTCTGTCTTGATTAGATAGACAATTCTCGATTAGACTAGGTAATCCGGTTTGATTTTGAAAGCATTGGTCAATAGTGCACTAAAAAGATCTTGCTCAATGGTAGTTTATGGGCACTTAAGAACCTCCGTAATGTCGAACCAAAAAAGAATCTCCGTTGGCACTAAATGGCCATTTTGGACACTAAAGATCATTTGTCAATAAAATGGTCTTTTGCCAATACTAAAGATATTCCCGAACATTTATAAATCTTATTTTTCTTACAATTTGGTCTCCTGGCGAATGAAATAATTAATTTCACATGTTAGTACAATATTCCATATATAATTATTTTCTGGTTTTCCCTATTGTTGTAATAGTATATCGATTTTTGTTTTTGTTGATAAAATGTTGATTTCTTTACAAACAATGTGGCATCGTTTCCTTGAAGTCTAATACTCCAAATAATGATCTGAATTAAACCACACGATTCATATGTGTACACGGTGGTGATTACTTATTGCCAAACATTTACTTTTTGTACCAAAGTTATTTATTCTTAAACTTACTGTTTGCGTGATTAGTAGCAAAACAAACAGTGAATTAATTTGAACAGCTTAATTGTTTGTGGGCTACCAATCAAATCAAGTTAGTGGAAAAGAAAAAAATATAACCCAAACCCGCATGCCAACATTGAGTCAGACTCTCAATTTTTATGTTTTTTCATGTCTTTTTTTAAAAAAACCTTATTATTACAGCTCAAATGTACAGAGTGAAATCATGAGTTTGGTTCGAAATAAGTATACATTATTTGGAAGTATGGGTTGGGGCAAGAGCCCAAAGAGATGAGTATCTCGTGTCGTCGATTATTATTACACATTTTGTTTTTTTTTAACTTCACATACAAAAATAAAATAAAAATATTGTCAAAGAAGAAGTTTGGGTGGGGGACCCACAAAGCTTTTCACGCGTGCTCTCACCATCCTACGGTCACCATCATGCCCGCATTAAACGGAAACCACTCAGATTGCTTCATCCAACGGCTCACAGTCCCCGTGTTTGACTCTCTTCTGTCCATCCTCTCACGCGTGCTCCCTCCTTCTCCTTTTTTTTCCCCACTATTTATTTTGTTTTATCAAAACATCCTCTTAATATTATTATTAATTAACTATTTACATTTATAATTTCCATTCAAAAAATTATTTCAATCTACATAGTGATATACATGGTTACGCTATTCATCATCTATTACAGTTTTTTTTTTTATGATATAATGCTGTTTTAGCAGAGTTTTTACTACTAGATAATAAAAAAACTAAAGAAACTAGAAACGCTTTTTTTTCTTTCTGGGAGATATAATAACTAAGAGATTATTTTAATTACTGGCTCACTTGTAGTGTGTCATCTACTCCAAGATTTTATCTATCCTATAACTCGTAAAAAGACATATTTTGTCCAAGATTTGATCTTGGATGAATCAATTAATAGGAGTGCAAAAATTTGATATTTCCAAAAATTCCACTAAAGTTTAACATCTTTTCGCTTATTTCTTTTTGTTTAAAAAAACAAGTAGTAGATTCACGCATAAAAAGCGTGCAAGGATTTTTAATTTTTTTTTATAGAGAAAAAAAAAAGTTAAAAACAATATATGTATGTCATAAAAAAATGGAAATGGACAAACCAAACAAAAACAAACAAACCGCACCAGAAAAAGAAAGCCACGCTCTCTGTCACTTACTCTTCCTATTTCTCTCCCTTTTTTGCCAGATCCTCTCTCTCTAGATCTTCTCCTGCAACTTCTTCCCAATTTCTTTATCTTCTGATCATCCCTTTGAGCTTACGTTTTACGCTGAAAGGATTCATTTTTTTCATTGATCTTCTTTACTCTCCCCAACTTCGTTCTGATTTCCACGGTACGATGCTTTTTTGCTTCTTCCTACCGCCGCAATTTTTGACTTAGGGTTCTGTTCTTTTCTTCTCTGTTTTTTACTCTTCTAGTAAATTTTGTTTCATTGATTACTTTACTAGCTTTGTTATGTTGTATTCTTCTCAGATGATCGCTGTATCATTCATTCATTACTCGACTGAATTTTGATTTTTCTCTATTGAAATGTTCTGTGTGGTTTATGTGTAATTGTGTTCTGTTTTTCTTTTTATGAGTAAACCATTCATGATCGCGTGAATATATCTATCTCGTGTCCTGGTTTTGCTTGGTGATCAGTATAACATTTTCAGTTAAGAAGGAAAGAAAACAGACATTTCTGCTTGATCTGATATTAATGTCTTTGGTTTATGGTACTCTGTTCATTGTAGGCAGATGCATAAAGTTGGATTCTTTTATTTTCTGATTCATGAATGAAACATCCTCTGTGTGTTTAGCTTCTCTGTTTCTGGTCTCCAATATATATTTTTGGAATTTGCCTCGGTTTCAGTGCCTTTCGATTTCATTTTCTGTGATTATATTTTTAATAGCATTGGTCCTAATTTTGTTTGTTTCTGCAGTTTTTTTTCCTTTTAGTGAGCAGAGGAACGGGTGCACTAGTAAAAAAAACTGAAGTTAATAGTGGTAGAATCAAGATGCCCTGGACATCCTTCTTCATGTTTTTCAACAGGACTTGCACTCGTCTGGTTGTCTTTTTCCTCGTGATTCTGTAAATTTGATTCCTTTCAGGTGAGTACCTTGTCCCACATCTTGTGTATTTGGTCCATCCCTTTCATATCAAGTCTTCTAAGATTGTAGTTTCTTTTGTTCTGCCTCTGGACTGAGCATTAGGCCTTCATATAGATGATTACCTTGTGTTTAGCCAATAAAATATTGTTTTCTTTTGTTTTTAACAATTAACACCAAATATAATATGTTGGTTTCTAGTTTAGACTGTCTTCTTGCGTTAGTGGCATGTGGACAGACGAATGTTCTCATGGCCAACCTTATTTACAGCAACATCCCTTTCTTGTTCTGCAGGCGTTGTTTCCGAAACTCGGAGTAGCTCTTTGTTGTTGTGCCTATTTTAGTGTGAGAATGTGCTTTGTTGGAAACGTGAACGGAAACCGAGCATTGAAGGAGATAGGAACTTTTATGATGACTACATGTTTCATTGCTAATTACCAATCCGTTCAAGTTTGTCAGGTACATACATTTCTCTCCTTAATATACTGCATTTCCATAACCACTTTAAACTCAACCTTTGAAAAATTTATGTGACTAGTCTAAAGTAGTGTGTCTGATGGTTTCAACCTTTCTTTTTTTAAAATCTTTGCAGGCAGAATATTTCAGACAGTTGCTTAAGCCTGTAACGTAGTCTGGTGTCTGGAGTTTCCGGAAATTGGGGGTTTTGGGCGGCCGTCTAATTTTGATTTCGAAAAGAGTTATTGTGAGATATTAAGTGTCTGGTAAATTCTGAAGAGCTGTGTTGACAATCTGAACGTAGTGTTTCTGGTTTAGGGTAAGGGCTCTGGTGGGAAACTTCGTGATATCTCTTCAGCAAGATGGCCATAACTTGATTTAGCATTTGGTTCAGTTGTCAACGTAGTGTTTAGTAGTGACCGAGCAGCTCGAAGCTTAACGAAGAACAAAACTTGGTAGTAGAGAATATAAGCAGCTCGCAGGTTTTTTGAGGTGTAGGACTTTGTTTTCTTTTTTCTTTTTTACTTTATACCTTTTGCACGGGTTTCTCCAATGCAGAACAATCAGTTTCCCCATTACTCGGACGAAATGGGTGACGGAAACATGAACGTCCCGTATGGATCAGCGTCATCCTTTGATGCTTTGTTCCCACCATGTGCCAAGTTACCATACCATGGTGTTGAACTTCAACCTTCTGCGGTCTGTCCAAAGAACTTCGTCATTTTCGACCAAACGTATGACCGGAGCCAAGTGATGTACCATCCTGAGCTGACGCATAGGCTCGTGAACTCCCCGTCGTTGAACGGATTAGCTTCTACGTTTCAGAACGAGTATGTTGGGGGAGGTTACGGTAACTATGGCCAACAAGAAGTGTCCTCTTCTCACCAAGAAGATCCCAATGAGATTGATGCTCTCTTGAGCGCAGATGAAGACTACGAAGACGAAGATGATGATGATGAAAATGGTGGCGACTCAGAAGAGGTCAGCACAGCTCGTTACTCTTCCAGGGATTATGGGAATACGTCAGCTGAATCTTGTTGCTCCAGTTATGGCTATAACAGCTCAAGAAGGAAGCAGAGTTTATCGGGAAGTGCTAGTAGTAACAACGATGGGAAAGGACGGAGAAAGATGAAGAAGATGATGGGAGTGTTGAGGAAGATTGTCCCTGGAGGAGAACAGATGAACACAGCTTCCGTTCTTGATGAAGCTGTTCAATACCTCAAGTCACTGAAAATCGAAGCTCAGAAACTTGGCGTTGGGCATTTCTCAAACCAATCTTGAATCCTATCGAACTGTTCTTGGCAAGTAAACCGGTCCTGGCGCTATCTGGACCAACTCTCACCTCTCTTCCTTTTGCAGGATGGGATCTCTACTTAGATCATCTTATAATATAGTATGCTGAATCTCTCTCTCTATATATATATGTTGCGTTTTTGTGTGCTTGCACAAGTTTGTACTTGTGGATTTGATTTGAGCTTTTGATTTGTATGGTTAAACTTTCACTGTAATCATTTATTTGCTTTGGTAACATGATTATGTAATGTAATTTGCTTCTTTGTTGAAAACATTTGGTCTTCTGATGCTTTACAAGTTACATCATATGTTGAAACATTACAAGGGCCATACTTTTTTTGTTTGTCGGCTCAAGGGCCCATCCCTTTTAACTCAGGCTTATACCACAAAGCGGGGTCTGATGAGACAACTGAACCCGTTTTTGTAAACCGGATCTTGGGGATTTGACTGGATTTATTTTTTCAGTAAACCGGGTTTGTGCTGAGCCTCTCCACGATTCGTCCCTCAAGGCCTCAACTCTCGAAAGTTTGCACCTTTCAGGTGCTGTCCGATTCTCTCTCCGGCGAACAGGTGAGCTTCTCATTTCTCTCCGTGTTTGAGGTTCTTCTGTAGATTCATGTGTTGGGTTTGGTCTCTTTTTCACTGATCACGATTGTTCACCCATCAATTCTTCTCTCTCCTGCGGTTTTCTCTTTCTACCGATTCTCTCCCTGAAGCTTCTCTCTCAGGCGAACAGGTGAGCTTCTCTGAGTGAATTTAGAAATGAATAAATTTAATTGCTTACTTTTCTGAGAATGATGTTTCCAATGGTTAAAAATCATACCTTTGATGGTAAATTTTACTCCGTTGGTTTGTACTTACAGTTATGTGACTTGTGAATTGAATAGAGATACTGATTTCTAATGGCTCTTGTGTGTTGGTTTGTACCTGTACTTATGTGTGTGTGATTATGCTTCCGAGTGATGTTTCTCATTGGGCTATGAACTCATCTAGTGATATTCTCTTTACTGTTTATTGGCCTTTTCCTTCATGAAAGTAATGTGATTTGATTTTCATCTCTGATCAAGTCGCCTCTCTCGTCACAGACGGTCTTCTTCTCTCTTTTTGGAGAAAGTTTTTGAATTTGATTTATACTCATTCTATAGTATCTCCGTTGGCTCTTGTTAAACCTAATCAAGGGTTTACAAAACTATTGTGCTGAAATAAAGCTAATTTTTGTTTGTAAGCTCAAGATGTTCTTAGGATCATCTTATTTTTTCCATGACTTGCACAAGAGTTTTTGATATAGATACGATTGTATAGTCTTTATCTTGTGGCTAGCTAATATCTCGTGTTTAAATGTGGTTTCTCAGGTACTAAGTATGATCATAGAGCTAGTTTTCATTTGTTTGGTCTGGAAATTTCAGGTCTTAGGCGTGTAACACCTCTGCGTGATAAAAGTCTCAGACTTTCCCGTGAAATCCAGAAAACTGAAGCTGAGGACATCTCGTGAGCACCATTCTTGTTGACAAAATCTTGAATCGTTGGAACCAGTTGTGCAGAAATCGGCAATGTGGTCTCCGTCGTTCTGGTACATAGCTTCTCGACAAGCCATAAAAAGCGGTGTGTTTCTGACGCAAATGTACTGCCTTCTCGATGTGACCACAAGCTATCTCGGCTTCCCTGCTTATGTGAGTCACATCAAATCTTCCTTCTTTCTCTCTTTCCATGGAGAGATTGTCTCATTTTTCCCCTCTTTTTGAGCAGGCTTATGGTCCGAGCATGGCCCCGACGCTTCATCCTTCGGGCAATGTCGTATTGGCTGAACGAATCTCCACGCGGTCTCAGAAACTAACTCGTGGCGACATCGTTGTGTTACAATCTCCAGAAGACCCTAATAAGACTCCGATCAAGAGGGTGGTTGCACTTGAGGGAGATTGTATAAGGTTTGTGGTTGATCCTGGGAAGAACGATATCGTGGTATGTTGTTTGTTAAACCTTCCTCCTTTCACTTCGCTTTGATCAGATTAGATTCATTTGTTGGAGAAATTAAGGGATGAGAATTAAACAAGTTGTTTTACTGTCAAAATGTTAAGAGTATTGACCTCGATTTAGGTGTTACAGTTCATAGATTCGTTCATAGTATTAAACCATCACATGAGAATTGACAATTACCTCGTCTTTGAACTTTTGAATTTTTCTAGAATCTTTAGCATTGTTACTAAGAAAGTCGGTGGTGTTTGTGTAGATACAATTTTCCTTTTGATTGTTTACGTTGGCATCTCTATGGCTATTTGAGCTGTTGCATTTCTTTTGGTTTTATTTAGATTCCGAAAGGACATGTCTGGGTGGCAGGTGACTATACTCACAACTCGAGAGACTCGAGAGACTTTGGTCCTATACCTTATGGTCTTATTCAAGGCAGAGTGATTTGGAGGGTATAAGCTACTTGTCTCGCTCTCTAGCTTCACAGTAGTAAACACGTTTCGTATGATACTATAATACTCGAATTACTACTGCTTTCTTTTGGCATTTCAAAAGTGTTCATTGCATTTGTTTTCGTAATCAATCTTAACACTTGTATCAAATCATGTGTAGGTTTGGCCATTTCAGGATTTTGGACCGCTTGGACCGACTCCAACTTGAGAAGTACGGTTAGCACAAGCGTTTGTTTGGTTCGTTGGAGTTAGTCTGTGAGTGTGGTTTCTCTTTGTTAAGGCGAGTGAGTCTGGTTTAGTAAACCAAACCAAATGTATGATGGAGACATTGAAAGATGAAAAGTAGACCGTATGAGATCCGTGTAGAATAGTTGGTGGGTGACTAGTTGGCCATTCTCTGGTGCTTATACCTTTGTGGAAACCATCTCACCATGATTGAAATTCAGGATCATGTTTCATTCATTATGTTAGCCAAAATGTACCAACGATAAAAGTTATTTGATTTATTCAATTACTGGTCAATTTTTTGGGACTATGTTGCTAATAATATCTAAAACTTTACAAACAACCAGAATGTGACTAAATAATTCGATTTCTTTCAGCTTTTACTATTTGAAAGCTGTGTCGGAATTCAGATTTCTGGATATTAACTATTTTAGCGTATCCACATAATTTTGCAATGACATAATATAAGTGACTTCTTTTTAAACAAAATAGCAAGTTTGACTAAAGAGTGAAAACACTTAACTCCGAAAATATAATATAGTTTAGAAGATGACTGGTTGGTCTGTAAAAATTATCTAAAATTTTGATTTTGATCTATGGTTTTTAAATTTATCAATCATATTTTGTATTGATTTTTTAAGTTACAACCATAAAAAAAGTTAGCCGTAGAAGTTTTATTTACAACAGCTTTAATTTTGAGTATTTAGGTAACAAAATGCGGTTTCATTAAGCATATAGAGTCAGTTATTATAAATGAATAAGCTATATCTACGTATCAAGTTTTACGGTAAATAATTTATAGTTACAGTTCAACACATCATCCACTTGCGTAGTCAATTCAACGAGTCATTTTTTATTATAAATGAAAATAAATAATATGTACTTACCAAGTTTTAAATTCAAACTAACACTAAATATATTTGACTAAGATATTCACATTGAAAATGGTATATATACGTAAGCTTTTTTTCGTTTTTAGAAAACTTTGAAAGATAGCATTTTGGGTTTACATTTTTCAGAAAAAAAATTATCTTTTTGAAAATAGGAGTGGAGTCTCTTTTTTCTTTAGAGGATAATGGTATTTTCTGAAAAATGTAAACCCAAAATGCTATCTTTCAAAGTTTTCCAAAAACGAAAAAAAGCTTACGTATATATGAAAGATAGCATTTTGGGTTTACATTTTTCAGTGTGAGCTTTGGTTTTCATTTTTGAAAAGCTTACGTATATATGAAAATGGTATATTTTGGAGAATGTGACCATTCTGTCTTCGTTTTTCTCCACTCTTTTGATGTCTATCTTTTGTTTTCCTTTTGTTTTCTTTCCTCTCATTTTTCTTTGGCCAAGAAAGTAAAGTTTAGAAAAACAGAATTCTTGTTTTAGCTAAGGAATATGATTTTCTGTGAGTGCGAGATTAGGGTTTTATAGATAAAAAAATACGGTAGTCATTATTATATTGCACATGAAAATTAGTCAATACTTCAGTTTTTTTTTCTGAAAGTTTGATCATTT
Source organism: Isatis lusitanica (assembly GCA_900406415.1). NCBI lineage: Eukaryota > Viridiplantae > Streptophyta > Magnoliopsida > Brassicales > Brassicaceae > Isatis > Isatis lusitanica. Next base: position 21,178 of record OVBB01000067.1, read on the forward strand.
TCTTGGTATTGACTAATTTTCATGCAATATAATAATGACTGTGCTACGATTAATATATCGTTACTATCTGTTAAACTTACTTTTATAGTATAAAATTATTTATCTCTGAATGTTGACTAACTATTTATCCAATGTAAAAATAATACTAATAACACTAATTACTTATTACTATAACAACTCACGAAATTACTTATTAGTCAATACTTATAGAAAATGATCAAACTTTCAAAAAAGAAAAAAACTGAAGTATTGACTAATTTTCATGTGCAATATAATAATGACTACCGTATTTTTTTATCTATAAAATCCTAATCTCGCACTCACAGAAAATCATATTCCTTAGCTAAAACAATAATTCTGTTTTTCTAAACTTTACTTTCTCGGCCAACAAAAAATGAGAGGGAAAAAAACAAAAGGAAAACAAAAGATAGACATCAAAAGAGTGGAGAAAAACGAAGACAGAATGGTCACATTCTCCAAGCGTAGAAGCGGAATCTACACTAAGCTCAGTGAGATCTCCGTTATCTGCGGCGCCGACGTCGGATTTCTCATCTACTCCGGCGCCGGAAAACCGTTCACGTTCGGCAGCCCATCGTTCGATACCGTTGCGGAGCGGTTTCTCCAAGGAATTCATCACCCAACGATGATCAACGGCGAGGGCTCCTCGTCGTCGTCTTTGCCGTCGTCGATCGTTGATGCTCACAAGAAAGTGAGGATGGACGAGCTCTGCAAGAACTTCAACAACCTGCTGGAGGAAACAGACGCGGAAGAAGAGAAACGGAAGATGTCTGAGGCGGCTTATCAGCCGTCGTTGCCGGTGGAGTGTGACGCGTGGTGGAAAGTTGAACCGAAGGATGAGGAAGAGGCGAAGCAGTTGTTGGCGAGGTACGAGGTGCTTTATGAGAATTTGTGTGACGTTGTTGATGCAAGAAGCCGTGGAAGATATGATGCGTCAACGTCGTCGTCGTCGTTTCCTGCGGCGAACCTCGCTAGGGATAATTATTACCGCCGTGGCTGATGTATGGGTTGAGATTTTGAATTTATGTTTTTGAGCAAATAATAATAGAGAATTTGAAATCATTTGTTTAGCAAATAGACATGTGTTTTCAATTCGACTCGTTTTTAAATATTTTTTTCTTTTCTGATTTCTAGTGTGTTCTAAATTTAAACCTAGTTTAATGCAGACATACTTTTATACTAATTATTATGTTTTATGTTAATGATTTGTTTTGACCTAATGCTGCAACTGGTCAGGATCAAGTCCTAAAAGGATTTATGTACTTACTGGAATGTGCTCTAAACTTCAAATCTTGTTTTTTTTTTTTTTTTGGTCAACAAAACTTCAAATCTTGTTTAAGGCAGACAATTATATTATGTTTGAACTTTACAAGAATAAGTTATAAAGAAGGAAAGGAACTATCATTTATGTACGTGCCCGAGTACAATTCTTAATTTCTTATACACCATTTTGGGGTTATGGTAAGGTAATTAAGAATATTTTTACCAATAGTAAATACACGCGGAAATTAGGTAACATATTAGTATATTACTAAAGGGGACGAAGAAAACCAAGAAAAATCGAATATTTTGAAGTCTCAAGAGAGCAAACTAGTAAAGATGAACAGAAATATTCAGAATCGAAAACAATAGATAGCATAGTAAATACTTGAAGATTCTACTACCCTCAAAATTTAAAGACAAAAAAATTTAAGTTAACCCGAGAAGAGAGAGAGCTTCTACATGAACAAGTTGGGCTTGGAGGCCTTGTAGGTGGTCTTGAGCTTTCTGGTAGGAGGCCTAACCTTCCTGAAGACCAAAGGGAACTTGATCTTGCTGTTGTGAAACTGCTTGGTGCTCTCTCTCTTGCACAAAGCGGCTGGGACAGTGGCTGTCTTGATGATCTGGATGCAAGGGAACCTCACTCTGTGTCTTGATGCCATCTCAGTGTACATTTGCTCCACTGCTCCGTTCAAAGTTGTGTCACGGTACTCCTTGTACATGTTGTGGTAACCTGTACGGCTCTGGTATCGCAGCCAGATTCCGAAGTTCTTGATCTTTGTTGGGTTCTTCTCAAAGATCTATCACAAACATATTGGTTGTTTGAAAGAATCAACATAGAGAAAATGATTTGATTACTGAATCGCAAACACTTTCGACAACCAACCTAAGAAGTACACACAGATGTTGTGATTAGATGAAACTATCCACACGCTCAAGAAGATCAGTTTAATTGCAACGCAAACACGATGACACAGAGAAGAACAAACTCAAGCATATACATAACAACAATCGTCCGTTGTTTCTCATAAAGATATCAACAATCTACAGTTCCAAGACAGTGAAACCGCACTAAGATGAGATCTAACACCAAATTATCCAGAACCAACTGACAAGAAAGGTAAATTTGTCAAAGAAGATGATTGAATCAGAAGAAGCTCATTTGCAAAGTCATTCAGACTGAGTATCCGGAAGATTCGGCATAGCAGAGTTAATAGCTGCTTCACCAAGAAACATTCCAAAGGATAAAAAACAGACTTATCTTAAGTACCTGCTATATTTCATCATCTTCATCATCTAATACTCCCAGAATGAATAAAACAAAGGTACAGTTAAACCCTAACTCTAATCTCAGAGTCTCCAGAGATCAGTTGATTGCAAAGCAAACATGATGAAACAGAGAAGATCAAACTCAAGCATACATAACAACAATCGCCTGTAGAAGCTATCAACAATCTACAGTTCCAAGACAGTGAAACCGCACTAATATGAGATCTAAGACCAAAGTTTCCACAATCAATTGATAAAAAAAAGGTAAGAGAAAGGTAATTGTTGTACCTCGTTGATGGCTAGCATCTGTCCGTTGCTCTTCTTAACCTTCACCTGCTTCCTCAAGAAGTACCTGAATGCCAAATCACCTTTTTCTTCACCTAACGATTCGTCATCTTAAATGGCGTAATAAGCGCGAATTTAAAAGGTTTTACTAACCAGAACTTGGACTGGGCGCGAACCTCGTTCGTGGCCCAGAGCTTCATCCTGTAAATCTTAGGCTGAAGCTCCTTCTCCGTCGGGAGAGCTCTTCCCACAACCTGGTACTGGTGAAACTGGAGATAAGAAGAAACACATCACACACTCACAAAGTCAATTCCGATCAGATTTTCCGAATCGATTTATCAAACGACAAAACAGAAGCGGAGACGCAAGCAGTCACGAGCTTCCTTACCCTGAAAACACCCATTTTCGACGCGGGAGGAAGGAGCAACGCCGTGAACAGACGATCAATAGCTTCTTCGTGCGGCCTATATATTTGACCTACTAAACCCTAATCTCAAACTCCAGCTGGATCCGAGATTATTAAGCCCATTGGGCTTTCTTTTTCGGGTGCAGAGACCTTCTCTTTCTCCGATCTCAATTCTAATTTCATCTCCTCTTGTTCCATAAAATAAAGAATAATCGCCGTTCTACAGTTTTACAAAAAAAAAAATTAAAAAAATTGTTCGCTAATGTTTTTTTGTCATTCCATTAGACTTTAGTTTCACATAATACTTGAATATCCGTTTTAAGTTCACAAATTCATTGTAAATTTTCTTTAGTTTACAAATGCCAAAAAAAGACTTTGAAAAGCGTTCAAGTTATAATCCATAATAGGCTTTGTAGACATTTACCAAAAGCAGAACACACAAGTATGTATATAACATTATAACATGAAGATGCCAATCAAAGGCATCAACAACATATTCATCATAGTTGTAAATATATAATAACAATAATGGCAAGTAAATGGTATTTGATTATATCTACTACATGTACGTGCATATTGACTAATGATTTGGAAAATAGTATCACCAGATGATGTTAACATTCCCAGCCATCCCGAGCATGACGGCAATCAAATAGACAACGGACTGGAGAAGATTTTCAGACAGCAAAAAATAGAAGATGTGTGAGAAACTATGGCGAACATTGGTTTGTACAATCATGTAATGAAAGAGACACACAGAGACAGAGAGAGAGAGAGGAACTCACTGCGATAGAACAGGCAACGTAACCTGCCTTCTCACGGTGATCAACAGAGGTAAATAGAATAATAACAGCACCGAGGTACCAAGGGATCCCACCGAACAAGAAGCCCATAATAAACCTTGTAATTAGCAGAACACTTGTGTAAACGTTGGAATTCATATCGAGAGAAAATGTATCAGATGCAGAAGCAATTAACAAGGAGCTTACAAGAACCAGCCCATGCCAAAGCCACAGCAAGGAATGTCATGCTCTCTCATCGGTCTCACCTCAACCACTGTGTATTCTGAAAACATAGCAAAAGCCAGAATCAATATTGTACAGCATCATCATTAACCCATATCAAACCTTCATTACCTGATCATAATACAATCAAATCATTACAGAACAGTGTGTAACGTTACATACAAACTCAATTAGACCAAACAAGAAAAGGTTTCTCCAGAAATGAAGAAACAAGTACCAGGAACAACTGGGTATCGTTGAGCATAATTCACAAAGCCAACACCAGGACCTAACAATTTCAAAAACATGAAACGATCACAAAACAATAGAGACTCAAAAGAAACATATATAGTAATTATACAAAAAAAAAAATTGAAAAGAGAGAGAGAGAGATTAGAACCACCTTGGACATTCTGATAACCATGTCCAGGAGGAGGAAACAAGGGACTCGTAGCAATAGGTTGCTGCGGCAGAGGTAGCAATTGCGGTGGTGGAGCCGTAGGGTGATAATTTGCAACGCCTTGAAACGTTCCGTAATAGTATTGGTGCTGCTGATTCACGGTGGAGGAGTCTCTAGGTTTTGCTGCCTCCTCGTCCATGATTTGAGATCCGATCAACCTGAATTTCGCCCAGAGACCTCAGAATTATCCAATTTTCCCGCCGCTTTTACCGATGGGATGCCGGCGGATCTATCGGCGAGGGAAAGGCGATGAGAAGACTTGAGGAAGACAGACGAGACTCGTTAAAAAGGAGAGACCGAGAAGGACTTCAAAACTCAAAACGACAAGCATTAACCGGATTTGACAAACCAAATCTAAAACCGGGTTACCCCAAATTCATCTCTGTTGTTTCAAACACGGGTTCGGAATATTTTATAGTTTACTTTACTTAAAAGCCTATTTTTTGGACCTTGATGAATTTTAATTTTGATTACCAATTCGACTGCTCTGTTTTGCACTGTGATGCAGTAATCCTCTTTGTTTTTTTTATATGAATCAATTAAAGATTAGATAAAGGAACAATGTTTCCGACCAAACATAATATATAAATATTTTCACTGTTATTTCCTCTGATTAAAATTGATAAGAAGTTCATCCTCATGTTGTCATCGACGTCTTTCCTTTTACTTTGGAGAAATATCAGCAACCATAAAAAACAACAACTTGTTCTCTATGTTTTTGGTCTATTTTGTTTGGTCTCGGGTTATCTTGGAAACCGAAGCACGAAGGCGAAATAAAAAGTTGCTTAAACCATCACAAGTCTGTGCTGTATTGCGCTCACAAGACGACGAACGTGTTGCTCTTAAGTTCTTCTACAGGGCGGATAGCCAATGGCGGTATCGCCATGACCCTGTGCTTGAGGTTCTTAGCAAGACTAAACTGTGTCAAGGTGTTCGAAGAGTTCTCCTTCTGATGAAACGTAGAGGTATATATCGAACCCCTAAAGCGTTTTCGCTTGTAATGGTATCGTGTAGTAGGGTAGGTCAGCTGAGAGACGCGTTGGAAGGTGTTGACTCTTATGCAGAGAGCTAGAGTTGAACCCAACATGTTAATTTGCAATACAGCTATTGATGTTTTCGTTAGAGTGGATAAGTTGGAGAAAGCTTTAAGGTTTCTGAAACGTATGCAGGATATTGGTACAGTGTCAGATGTAGTGACTTATAACTGTATCATCAGAGGGTATTGTGACTTGCATCGAGTTGAGGAAGCAATTGAACTACTAGAGGGTATGCCTTGTAAAGGATGTGTGCCAAATAAAACTCAAGTACACACAAATTTTTGATTTCTTTGAAACAGAAAGTAACTAGCACCTCTAATGATGGACAGAAAATATGTGTGATACAAATGTATGACGAACAAAACGAAATCAAAGAGACAGCTAATCTACTGATCATCAATAAAAGAAACTCAAAATCTAATCAAAAGCACAACCAACAAACTTTGGGTGCTCAAAACAAGTTGCAATTAGAAGATTCGGTTATAAATACCACACAGCCAACGATAGAAAGCTTTTTTTTTTTGTTTGGTCGAAAGAAGAAATCTTTCTGGTGCAAAAATCAAAAGAGATGCCGAGAAACAAACAATGCAAAAAGAAAAGAAAATTTGTATCAAAGGGAAGTAGAAGATGATTGAATCAGAAGAAGCTCATTTGCAAAGTCATTCAGACTGAGTATCCGGAAGATTCGGCATAGCAGAGTTAATAGCTGCTGCACCAAGAAACGTTCCAGAGGATAAAAAACAGACTGATCTTAAGTACCTGCTATATTTCATCATCTTCATCATCTAATACTCCCAGAATGAATAAAACAAAGGTACAGTTAAACCCTAACTCTAAGTCTTTAAGTCACTATACTCCAAAATCACAGATCCAGAAATCAGATACCGCGACGGCGGCGGAAAGAGAAGCATTTAAGATCTTCAGACACATCGATATCGTTCTAAAACGAGCGGACAACAAATAAATAAACTCTATGTTTTTTTACCAAACCAAACCGAAATATTTGTGATCTCCGGTACGGTTTTTTTAATTGACGCTGGCTACTTATAATTTTAATTTAATCTACCCCATTAATAACAGTAATACTTTCTTTAAAAATCAATATTTATGCAAAAACTCCAAAACTATCTAGCATGAAACTTTTTTAGTTTTACATTAGTCCATTGCGTTTGCATAAAAGGATCAACACCTTCGAATTTATAGTATGCTTAACACGATAGATAAACATACAAAATCCCGGAAGAATTCTTGGTTCTGCAATAACATGGGTGAAAAAACGGTAAATCTAAATCCTGGGTTACTAAACCAAACCGATAACGAGAAGCACAAAAACAGAAACTCCAAACCCAAAACCAGCTCCAATTCTCTTCGACCCGGAGAACCAAACTCTAACGTCATCGATCACAGGTCCACATAAGGAGCTCATATCATCCATCCTCGTGTTGTAATAAACGCTGTAGAACGCGACTCTGGTTCGATCAGCCTTGGCAGTGAAATTCAGACCGGCCTTTTCGAAACTGGAGTTCGCTTGCGCCATGTAATGAAAGTTCTGCGCCTGGTCGCCCGCGAACGCCATTATAGCCAATGGTTCCTTGCATTTATCACCCGCGTGGCCGAGGGAGAAGGACAATGTGTAAGGCCGATCCGCTTTGGTCTCGACCATTTGGGAAATAATGCCTTCTTTGCCTGAGAGAAGCTCGACGGCACGTTTTCCCCCTGGAACCGAGAAGTGGTCCGAGTCCACGAACCGGACCGCCCGGTTCGATTCAACAGTCCAACCCGGAAGAGACGAGGTTTCCTCGTCGAGGTTCGTCGGAAGTAGGACACCAAGTGACGTGTTCCTGAACATCCACGGACCTTCTTCGAAATCCCCATTAATAACGGCGTTATCTGCAAATGTTTAAAGTCAGGGTGCAAATCGATCAATTTCAGAACTTGGAGATCCATATTAGAAAACAGACAAATTTGGGTTTTTCTTGGCACGCAAAGGTGAAAATTGATCAATTTTAGAGCTTGGGGTGAAAAAAATAGGGAAATGGTAAGTTTTTTTTTTGGTACATTAGGGTAAAAGTGAACAATTTAAAAAATCAGGTGACAAAAACAGTAAACATACAGAAACTCAGGATTAATTTTGTGATAAAAAAAAAGAGAGTTTACCTTTGAGTTTATCAGGAGTAAAGAGCTTCTTGATAGCGATGTCGTCGATGATGGGCCCACAAGTGGGGTCATCCTCCATGCCAGGGTTCTTGAAAACCAAACGTACGTGATCCTCTTCCGCTTCAAACGCCCACGCGTATGGGTCCCACCCCTGAACGCTGTACAGCGTCTGCAAATCCACGTTCCGCGACGCCAGCGTGTCACCCCCGTCTGCGTTCACAGACGCCACCGACACGTTTATTGATTCGAGCTGGGCGCACGTGCGAGCGGCGCTGAACGTGACGGAGTAGACAAAACCTTTCTCAACCGTCAGTTCTTGGCTGATCTCAGCGTCGTTGCCTAATCGGATGGCGTGGCGGCCTTGTGGCACGATGAGGATCATTCCGCCTTGTTTCTGACCGGAGTTGATTAGCTCCACCGTGCCGTTTGATTTCCAGCTTGGAATCTCGCTTGGTCCATCAACTACTCCGTCGTCAGGGAAGCCATTAGACGGTGACGTCTCGAAGTCGCCGTTTATCACCAAACCTACAATAACAAAAACAACGTTCAAGTAAAATGACTCTCCATCAGTGGATGTTTTGGATAGACAAAAATCGCGCGAACGCCAAATAATCACGTTCGTATTTGGTCTTACATTAGCTATAGCTGTGTGAAAAGAGACATTTGTTTTGTCTTTTCTCAAATAGATAGTTGATTCGACATAACAATTTAATTTAAGCTGAGAGTTGCTAACATGAAGATAAGAAGAAGACACGAGGCTCGAAACGTCTTTCATGCCCATGAGACCCATACCGTCTCGCTAAATGCTATGACTTGGTGGGACCACATATTGTCTGACTTGGGCCTACCTATTTCAAGACTCTTTTTGACTATATTACCAACATTTTCTTTACATATACAGTCCCAGTTTACTTATTAGGGAAAAGCAGAAGAGACGACGATTGTAGTTTCGGTGGAAAAAGGAGAAAGCGTGTTGAAAAACTCGAACAAGTGTTAGGTGACTCAGGTCACTAAGATGTCGTTTTACGAAGGACTCTTTGTCGTTTCAGCACTACAACCCAAATGACCACCTTTTATCTGGCGGGAACCCTTCCCCTTTTCTTATTGATATTATTTCCATTATTCTCTCATATGTCCCTTTTCAATTACGATTGAAGTAGCATTCAAGAACTTTTAAAGAGTTATCTACAAATTAAAGACATGTAAATCAACTGCCTGAAAAACCTTTTTGTATAAATCATATCTTAAAAGTTAAAATCAACATTCTCAGAGAGACACACACAAAAGAGCTTCCAATAATTTTTTTTTGTGTATGTGAATTAGAAGAAACCTGTAACTTGTAAGTTATTAGTTATAAGTTGGTGGCTTGATTGAAGCTCAAGGGCTCATTTTCTAATTATTTTTGTTGCCGCCGAAAGCGTGAATGGTTTACCTTATATAATTAATACCTAGACCCAGAAGCTTTTTTTTTTTCAAATGTGACGGATTCAATTGAAAATTGACAGATTTCCCCCCGAAGATGAAAGAACCTACACAGCTATATTAATATCATTACTGGAAGTCTTTAAACTGGAATTGTAAAATGGTGACTCTTCGAGATAGAATGAAATGTGTTTGCTGCTTTTACTCGACATTATAAGTTCTATTTTGACTTTTTTAATCTTAATCAGTACAAAAACCTTTACTTAAAGCTCAGCAACAGTAAAGTAAAAAATCGGGACAAAACACTAGAGGCCTAAAACTCTCCAAGTCCAGATAAGTATACTTAAAACTTTTAGTTCCAAAACTCCACTCAATGTTTTTATTTCCCCCAAATCAATAATCTGAAAGTAATATCTTTGGTTTAAACCCTCTGTTCTTGGAACAGAGAGATGGATCGAGAAATGACAAATCGAATCTACTAAGCTAATTCATTCTTCAGAAACCCATTAACGATGTAAAAATAAGCATCACACAAATACCAAAATAAATTTTCAAGAAAGAAAAGGAAAGTGAAAAGCGTACCATCTTCTACCAGAGGAGCCTTGTCGGTGGCGACGGCGACTGACACGAAGACGGAGAGACTAAACAGAAACATGAAAATGGAACTCCATTTGTATCTATTGTAGTTGGGAGACATCATCTCTCCGATTCTTCTTCTTCTTACTCACCACCTAATGTTCTCTCTTCTCTCTTTTCTTCTTTCTCTTTTCTCTCCTCTCTCTCTATAAGTGTGAAATGTGAAAGTGTTTTGTGTATGTTCTTTTCGGGCAGCGAGCAAAGACAGGGAAGGGTAGTGTCCTTTTATCCAAGATTCCGCACTCGTTGTCTCTCTTTCGATTATTTTTTTAGAATTTCACATTTAATTTCCTATATTTAAAGCTGTTTACAGATATTTAGACAAAACTCCATGCACGCATAACAGAGAATAAAAAGTTAAAAAGAAAAGGGTAAGAAATGTTTCTTTCTTTCTTTAACTCTGTATTAATTAAGTAACATGTTTAACTGTTATAAATATAACTATCTAAGAGACAATGAGACATGGTGGAATCATGGAACAAGCTTAGATAATTTTATTCACATTTGCTTCTCTCTTTTTTCTTTTTGCCATTGGATGTGTATAAGATGTGAAATTAAAGTGAGAGACTTATTTACCATAAAAAAAAGTGAGAGACTTTACTTTTGATCCAACTCTATTTCTTTTAGGCTGTGAAGTGAATTATTAGTTTGAAAATAAAGGTCTCTTCAAATCTTCACCTTGCCACTATTTTAGATTGACCTATAGAAAGAGAAAAAATATTAATTTTTAAGGTTTATAAATATATTTTGTCTATATAGGAAATTCTCCAAAATAGCATATTTTTGAACTTTTTGTATTAGATATGACATTACTAGTTTAAGTTATTATTAATATCAAGATTAAAATGACTCAAAATTTTTCCTAACTGAAAAAATCTAAATCCTAAACATAAACATATTGTTTGAACTTGTTTCTAATTCATTTATGGTAAATAATTAATCTTACATAACACTTTGAGCTATTTTTTTAGAATTTTAAGTTTGATGTGTTAGATTTGGAACAAAATTTAGTTGTGTCTTATTTACAAGTATATATATGTATATATTGCCTCACACACTTTTCTTGAATGTTAGTTTTGTTTAGTATTTTTGTAGATCTTGTAAAGTAATTAGATATCATATATATTCATATGTTTGGTTGGAGTCCATCCTTTTTACTTGCATCCATAATTTATATTTTTTTTTATCAAAATTTATTTTAGAAATTAGTAATGTGATCTGATCAGTATTAATTTCGACTAATTATATATGTGCTATTCGACTATTCCCTTTTGAATTAAAAAAAAACATATTGGGCCAATAAAAGGTCCAAGTAAATTCCACGGGCTTTTTAGCCCTTTTTCAAACAGTGAGACTTATTAACGTCTCGACGACACGACGTTTTGTTCTTCTTTGGTGGATCTGCGACTGTGAGTCTACAATAAACCACCGGGCCGAGGAAGACGACGACGGCGAAAATGAGTTCATCAGTGGCTCTTCGAGATTTGCAGAGAGACCTAGAGACCAAGGCCAATGATCTCGCCAAAATCCAGAAAGGTAGGTTCCTTAGCTTCTTTTAACCTTCCTCGATGATTGCTTTCTCTTTTTGGGAGGCGGAAAACCCTAGTTTTCTGTGATGGAGATTCGAGAGACGGAGAATGTTCATATTTCAGATATTGCAAAGGATCACCAGCTGAGGAAGAAGTATACGATTCAGCTCGGTGAGAATGAGCTCGTGCTTAAGGTATGGTTGAAAAAGGAATGATTTTTTTTTATTACACTGCTTGGCTTTTACTTGCAGGTTTAAGTTTTCTGTGTCCTGTCCTGTTTATACAGGAGTTGGATTTACTAGAAGAAGACGCAAACGTCTACAAATTGATTGGTCCAGTGCTAGTGAAACAGGATTTGGCGGAAGCAAATGCAAATGTTCGCAAAAGAATTGAGTACATCTCTGCGGAATTGTAAGTTTCTTTCTTATATTTGAATTGAAGCAAATATAGCTAAGTTTCGGTCTTTGCACCCATTTGAATATATGTTCAGTAGTTGAAGATAAAGAATCTTTTGGCTTGTTTGTTATCTCAAATTTGAAAAGAGAGAACCTTTCCTTCTAGGCTACTAGTGTATGCTGTTGAGTAACTGTCTAATTAGAGTAAAGAGGATGATGATCTTAGATGCTCTTCTCAAACGAGTTGCTGTGAGAATATGGATATGCAGTGTAACACTTCAGTACAAGCATGTCTTTAGTTTTAGCTACACAACAACTATGAGGATGTTGATAAGTGTTTGAGCTATATCGCGTCATGGCCTCAAGCATAATGTATATTGTTCGCAGGAAACGGATTGATGCACGTCTCCAGGATAAAGAAGGACAACAAAACAGCAAGAGAGAAGCAGTAAGACATCCCTCTCATAGAGTATATACTTATTCGAATGCCTTTCAGCATGGATACTAACGCTATGACACCAATAGTTATCCGGGCGATGATGCTTAATTTACCAAGCTCTAAAAATATAATTTGGTAGACGTTTACTGGGTCAGTTTATGCATGTCCTGGGAAATGACTTAACCTGAGTTCGCTCCTCTGTCTTGTTGAGTGGACTTGGCACCATAGAAGAATTTTGTTGTTTGAAAGAGTAGAGACCTATGGACACAAATGAAACTTGTTCCTTTGCTTAAAATAGTGATGACGATCTCATGGTTTCAATTCATGGAATCAAACTCTTGCAGATGATGAAGTTACAACAACGGATACAATCTATCCAGGCAGGAAAAGCGAAGGCTTGATTGAGCTAGTCAGTTGCAACCACATTTGTCGAAGCCCTTCACTTGTGCTCGGCCCTGTCTTAATGGTTTCACATTCAGTTATTGAGGGCTCTTGTGGTTTCAGTTTTGTGGTGATTGATCTCTCTTTGTATGTCTAATCTTTTTTTTGTTGACAACTGCACTTGCATGTGTAAAAACTTATACAGATCTTGTCGCCCTTTCTCAAGTTATGAATTTGGATATTTACACTAGCATTTTATGTGTGCGCTTGATTTTGTGTATACATATACATATTCAAATCGATTATGCTATAAAAAAAAAACTTAATCATAATATCTCAATGGTGTCTGATTACAATTCATCTCAAAGAAGATAAGATTAAAATCCGCAAGAAACCTACATAAAAGAAACAAGGATCTACAAATCATAAATTCAAAAACTTTTTTGAGTTAAGAAAATTATGGTTTGGATGCTGAAACTTATCTTACATCGGAAAGTTTTTATGTTTTTTTCTCTCTCTCAAGGAACTATCCTGTTCTGCAGTTGGTACTGTTACTATACATAACTTTTCTCCAAACACTCTTCTGTTTGTGTATCTGTCTCTGTGTGTGTGTATTTTCTGGAGCAGTCCTCAAAAGTAACCTTTCAGGGTTTTCTTATTGGCAATGGATGAGCTTCAGTGTTGAAAACAAACTTATCCAATGGAATCACCGAGTCATCTCCAAAGAGCAAGTACAAGTATTTCAATGTTTCACCAAGGAAAAATGTCTCCATCTTATCTCTCCTACGAGGAGGCACTTCTGTTACATCGTCCAATGATGTGTACCCACCTGTTTTCACCTTTGTGTACTTTTCAAATGCTTCAAAGATCTGCCAACCTTGATCTCGGTATCTGCGATTTTAAAAATGTGTTAGCTTTTAAGATAGAAGAGTCTCCCAAAGAACTCAGATTATGAGAGAAAAACCTATGAATAGTTTTCATTACTTTGTATCTTTTGTGATACGATAGAGGACAAAGAGTGATTCAACAGTTTCAGGGCGCAGTAGATTATGTCGATCAGCGTGCTTTATGATTATGTCTTTTGCATACATTGAACTCTTATTCCCACCTTCAAGACCATCCTCAGAGTATTCCTGCTTTATTAGAATACAAGAATTTATAAAACAAGAATGAGAAAGGAAAAATCAAGACTGGAGTTTTGGGAAAAGGTACAAGCAAAACTTACCTCTGTGTGAAAGTAAGCAATTTCTGGAGCAAGGCCAGTGGCAGTTACTTCATACATCTCAAAGCACGCTTTCGCTAAATCTTCTGCAAGTTTCAGATTTTCCAGATCCTCGAAGGTTAAAAGATTTTCCTTCAGGGCTTTCTCCTTTGTGAGTCCCTTGGTAGCACCAAGAGCAAGAGTACCAGGCAAGAAGCATACCTAGACAAAAACAAAGTGAACAAATCAATTCCTCAGGACGAACAAACGCCATGAAAATGGCATAATCCTTCGAAATGGGGTTGATTGATTTTTTCAGTGACGCTTACCAGATGATCCATTTTTGGACTGAACTCTCCCTTAGACCCGTAAGGTAACTCTCCTACAAAGACCAGACCTTTTGGAATCGATTTGCGCACAAGCAAATGCCTGACACCTTTCATCGCCTCAGTGTACATATCATGTAAATATGTGAAATTACTGTTCAGTTTGCCTCCTTGCTGAAGCCACACCTTGATTAAGTACTCATAGTAGCTATCCCCACGAGATCCCAACCTGATGTTCTCACCAACAAATTCACCTGATTGAGGGCTGCACCAGGTTGAAACAACATGTCAGATCATAAGAGCGCACGAAAGCGAGGCAGACAAAAAACTACTACTAGTTGTAAGAGCAAAAACTAATTACCTAATGTAGATTGGAACAAGACCTTCTGTCTTTGGAAGAGTTTTTATATGAGCTAAGACCTTCATGGCCTCTGTACTATACTTTGGATCACCAGAAATAGCACTGAGGTAATTAAATTCAAGCTGTACAGAGGCAACTTCTGCTGTACTGCTCATTCCTCCTGGAGCTGGATGAGCGGTTGAGTCACGCAATATAACATCACTGTAGGGAATTGGAGTAGGGCTGGAGTTAAAAGCTGAAAGTAGACGGTCAGCCAAATCCTTAGCAACGTTTAGATAGACAGCTGGTTTTGGTCCGTTATGTGTCATGTTCATCGTACCCTGCTCTCCTCCACTCAAATGATATGCACTTAGAAGCCCACCCAAAACACGTATTGTAGTTTCAAACAAATTAACTTGGTCCTTTTGACTGATTCTCTCCAAGAGATGAGCCTCGACCCATGATCCTGCTTCAGAAACGATGTTATCATGACCCATTATCATGGCTGTATCAAGAGCATCAACCACAGTGGCACCGAGTCCTCCTAAGCCATCCACGCCTCTCTGGCTAATAGGCATAAGCTCGTCATAACCCATTGCATACTTTCTGTAGCCAGACCACGCATAGTCAAAAGCATCCTTCACACTTTGCTGTCTGGCTGCCCATTTCGGGTCAGAATTTGAGCCATTAATGGAACCACCTCTTAATTGTCCTTCGTCAGGTGATAATCGAGGTGGAAGCCTAGGCGGCTTTCTCAAAAGTCTCCCTAGCCTAAGACCCCCCACAAAAGTGACCTTTCCTTTTTCATTAAGAGCAGAATCATTTGGACTCTTACTCAACAACATTAGACATGCGATTCCAAAGATCAGTATCAATATTAGGAACTTCCCCGTGCTGCAGCTTGCATAGTTGCGTTTTGTGCTAATAGTAAGCAAGCTTTGTGAAAGAACCTATAGGCGAAAAAAAGGAGACGTTGCAAAAAATGTCAAGAAAAGAACCATAGAGAGACAATCTGGATCACATTACTAGACTCATAGAACAGTATCTGCTTGTCCACTAACTGCTTCTGAGCGTATCTTTTACTGCCCATCCTGGAACAGTATGTCAGGAGTCTTACATCACGAAGCCTAATAATTTGAGTGAAGATTAACTAAAACTAGAGACAGAATATGCTATAAACACAAATGAAACATGAATCAGAAGATCAAAATGAGAATTTCTTTCGGTCAGACGGTCGATAGTCAAGGGAAAGAAAAACACGAAGCTCTTTTACATAAAGACTTGTCACAAAAAAAGTAAAAGACACTAGAAAGATTGATGCACAGGACATGACATATTTCACGGAAATTCTCTATCTTAACCTGAAAGCATACAACCTATATCCAAAAACTAAAGCTTTGTACAGTATTTTACAAATCTAGCTTTGTATAACTGTCAAAATCCAAGGTTCCAAACCCCTGTGAAAACTTACCTCACTCTGAGTTTGCAAATTAACAGCTTTGCTAATTCCTCTATCTGATCACTATATAAAAAAGCATAATTTCGTATCTCCCAGCTCAATTTCAGCTCAATTTTGACACAATGCAATTCATGAGCAAGAACTAGAGACACCAAATCTATCAACGTACAAAAAGGAGAACACTTGGGTAGAGCCCATATCACACAGATCAAGATCTAAAAAAAGAAAAAGCTCCAACCTTTAAAGGAGATCTATGTTTGAACTTGGCATTGTCGTAATGAACATCCTTCACTGAATATGGTAGAGATTTCGACATGCTCAGATTCCCCAGTCAAATTGAAGATCGGCTTAGGTTCGGGTTCCTCCTGCCGCCGATCTAATACGGAAGCTAACCGGCCGGAGAAAAAATATGCGATTTCCTGTGGATCAGACAGCAGCCAAAGCACAAGTCTCTCTGAAATCTTACGGCAACTTCTTAAGAAGCATTGACCCAACACGAGCTTCCAATGTCTTTCCTCTTGTTCGTTTTTTTTCTTCGTCAAACATTATTTATTTATACTTCGCTCCCTTTTCTAATTAGGAATTTCATGATTTTTGTTTAACGCATTTAATTCCCTCAAAATAAATGTCTATATTTACTTTATTTTTTAAAATCAAAAATTATTAATCATACTGATTTTGTTAAAGTTAATGCTCACCATGGTGAAACATAGAGTTTTCAAGGGTGACAATGATAATTAGGGGTTAGTGGTAACCTTTAATTGAAACATATAACAGATTTTTACATGGCCAGAATCTCTCACCTAGTAGTTTATACATAAGTGTTGTAGCTATTTGACCAATTAAAATTTAGTACATAACATAATTGGAACATATAACAAATCCACCCAAATGTTCTTACGGTCTTACCTGCATAATTTTCTTAACAAACAAATTTTGTTAGCTTGACTTCATAAGAACTTGTGAATTTATTTAACTAAAAAGCAGTCTAGTTTTTTAAAAAGTGAT
This sequence comes from Isatis lusitanica, assembly GCA_900406415.1. Classification (NCBI taxonomy): domain Eukaryota; kingdom Viridiplantae; phylum Streptophyta; class Magnoliopsida; order Brassicales; family Brassicaceae; genus Isatis; species Isatis lusitanica. Next base: position 38,210 of record OVBB01000067.1, read on the forward strand.
TAATACACAGAGCCACCATTTAAAACGTTTCTTTTTCTCCATCAAAATGTCAACAACAATACAGGGTGTAGTATCTGATTTTAAAAACATAAGGCTTGAGTCGTTAGTAATAGCAAAATATAGGGGCTAAATTAGGAACATATTTTTTTAACAGAACATTCTATCATTCACACGTCCGCCTTCTGGTCAATCCGATAGAGAGAAATGAGAAGACTGACTTATCCTTTCAGTTCGGTGAGGAATATCGTCGAACACTTGAGCTGCAACACCTTCCTCAAGCCAATCTCTTCTCTTTCAATCAACCCGAATCGAAAATCCGAATCGCGAGAAGCTTCTTCGACCCAAGACCCGTCTTCACTGCTCAAGCAAGATCCTGTAGATATCTGTCTCTCCCTCTGGGTCAAATCATTCTCTTCTCCTCCTTCTGCTACATTTTCGAACCTCACAGGTTTCCTCTCAAAATTCGACTTATGGATCTTAGCTTATCAACGAACCTGTGCTCACGTCACCGGAACTTTCCCGCCGCGCAATGCCATTCACGCCAACGCCCTCCGCTCGCTTCTCTCTCTCCAACAAGCCGTCACGCGTTCCGGTGGCAAGTTCCGGTGGAACGACAAGATGAATCAGTACGTGAGGAGTCCTAACGATAAAGTCTCGGCGAATGGTGGCGAACCCATGTCGAAAGGGAAGCTAAGAAGGATAATGGAGTCTGAAGAACCGATTTTTCAGGATCGTGTAGTTCATGAGGTTCTGTTGATGATTCTAGAACCTTTCTTTGAAGCTAGGTTTTCGAGTAAGAGTCATGGGTTTCGTCCAGGTAGGAATCCACATACTGTGATTAGAACTATCAGAAGTAACTTCGCTGGGTACTTGTGGTTCATGAAAGGTGATGTTTCTGAGCTCTTGGATCGTGTTGATGTCGACGTAGTGATGAATTGTCTTCAAAAAGTTGTCAAGGATAGGAAAGTTCTCGGCTTGATCGAATCTTCTTTGAGAATGCCTGATAAGAGAGTGATGAATCGCGTCGTCGAGAGAAATGGCGGTGATGATGGATTGGGAGCTAAAAGGAGAATCGAACGTGAGAAGAGGATGAGGACGAAAAAGAAGATTTTGAGTGAGGATGAGCCGAAACCTGATCCTTATTGGCTGAGGACTTTCTATAGCTTTGCTCCTAAGGAAGCTGCAAAGGTGCCTTCTTATGGCTATTGTGGCATATTGAGCCCTTTGCTTGCTAATGTATGTCTCACTGAGCTGGATCGCTTTATGGAAACGAAGATAGTTGAGTATTTTAGACCTTGTAAAGACGATTCAATATGGAAGGAGTCTATTGAAGATGGTTGTCATAACCCAGCCTGGCCGGAGTTCGTTCCGTCGAGTGGGAAGGAGAAAACTAGGAAGATGGATTACATTAGGTACGGTGGCCATTTCCTGATTGGGATTAGAGGGCCTAGAGAGGATGCAGTAAAGGTGCGGAAGGAAATAATTGAGTTTTGTGATAGAGCTTTCGATTTGAGATTGGATAATTCAAAGTTAGAGATTGAACATATCAGCAGGGGGATTCAGTTTCTTGACCACATCATTTGCAGAAGAGTTATATACCCTACTCTGCGTTACACAGGAAGCGGAGGCAGCATTGTGAGCAAAAAGGGCGTGGGAACGTTGCTTTCTGTGTCTGCTAGTTTAGAACAATGTATCCGCCAATTTAGGCGGCTTGCTTTTGTTAAAGGTGACAAAGATCCCGAGCCTTTACCTTGTAACCCAATGCTTTATTCAAGCCAGTCTCATAGTAACTCCCAGATGAATAAGTTTCTTGAAACAATGGCTGATTGGTACAAATATGCCGACAATCGCAAGAAGGCTGTTGGATTCTGTGCTTATGTGATTAGAAGCTCTTTGGCTAAACTATACGCTGCAAGGTATAGGCTTAAATCTCGTGCCAAAGTGTACAGCATAGCCACAAGGGATCTTAGCCGTCCATTAAGTGAGAGTAGCAATAATTCTGCACCTGAATACTCTGATCTTCTGAGGATGGGACTCGTTGATGCTATAGATGGAGTTCAATTCTCTCGCATGTCTTTGATTCCGTCGTGTGATTATACTCCATTCCCCAGGAATTGGATCCCAAATCATGAGCAAGTTTTGCAGGAGTACATCAAGCTACAAGACCCTAAATTCTTCTGTGAGTTGCATAGGTCAATAAAACGTGAGGGTCTAACCTTGCCTCAGGATGAGATCTCAGAGGCTGTGTGGGATTTCAAGACTCTTGGTGCTTGGAGATCGAAGTATGATAGTAAAAGAGACACAGATGATGGGTTGGAGAAATCACACTCACCACCATGATTGTTTACCTTGATCTCTTATAACGATTTGGTGGTTTCGGTACAAGGATCTTGATAAACCAGAGACAGGCTGAGAGTTTTGGCCGGCAGTTTCTTCGCGATCCTGTTTTGTTCCTCTTAGCAAGAGACCCTGATTTTGGTTTTTGGCTTCCTTACCATGCAAAACAGTGAACTTGGTAATCTAACTCTATACATTGTCTCACTTTATAGATAGTTTCCTATATGTGGATATTTACTAACGTTGGTTATGTGCAAAAACTTGAAAAGGTGCTTATGCATTATGTTTTGTTTGGCTAAGTCGATAGAAAACCTTTGGTAGATTTCTAAGTTTTTTTATTAACTAGAATTATAGGATTGTGCAAGCTGTTTGAAACGTACTTAGTTATGTATTAACCCAATTTTTCATAATTTCAGATCTTAACCTTGCATGTATTCTATGTCACTTTTGCAGCTCATTAGTTTTTAGTTGGGATACGTTGTCAATCGTTTCATTTGTTTGTTTGATGCATCTTGGTTTTTAGCTTTGTCTTTCCTCATCTAAATATGAATTAATGCATTGGCTTACAGATAAAGAACATGACATGCATCTTCTCCCACATTTAGCCAATTGATTTATATGTTGATTAGAAACTCTTTGTTATACCTCAAGCCATGAATTTTGGAACTGTTATGATCCGTCAAGGCTATGGTATTAATCAAACTGTGTTCTATTAGTATGGAACAATTTAGTTCTTTATTGTTTGCTTTACATTATCAAGCAAGTTTGGTTTCTCCTCGATTAATCAACCCTCGACCTGAAATGCTGAAACTTTAAATGATCGTGACAGGCCAGTGGTATTAGCAAAGGTGATCTTCTCAGGGTCTTTCTCTTTGATGAAGATGTCATTCACAGGAACCCAGATCATGAGTTCCTTGCTTTTGACTCCCGTAAGTCTCTTCATCCGACGGTCCTCAACAAAAGCAGTTATCTCCGTGTCGTATATCACTTTACGACCTATTTCACGGAATGTATGCTCAATCTTGCTTCTCATCCGCATCCACACAAATCCTTTTGTCTTGTTGTACCCAACTTCTGTCATATCCTTCAATGGCAACAATCCTGTGGGTAAGTTGATGAGAGCAAGAAGCTCCTTTGCTTTGTCTAGACAAAGAGATGGCTCACAATAGCTCTCTATATCATCACTCTCATCTATTACAATCTGTCTCAACGCCATTACAGAATATATCACTTTTTTTTTTCTTGTTCTCGAATGCCTCTACTCGACTTTTCGCTTCTTAGCTATATAGTAAGGTTTTTATGGGTTTTATGATGTGTTTGGGAACTTAAAATGGAACATTATATTTGTGTGATGAGCATTTTCAGGCCTCATCTTTGGCTGCATCATAACCATGTGAGGCAGGATCAGCTTATTACATACTAATATATAATGGAGTTTATGATATGGTTTTTTGTTTTTGCTAACTTCTTTAATATATATATTGCTTGAGAGGCTCCGGTTCTCTGTTAAATGATTCCAGGACTTGCTTCTTAGATTCACTTATATGGGGAATATTGATTACAGTCTCAGAAAATAATCTCATGTTCCTGTAGTCATTGCATTTTGAAGCCGATTCAAGTGTTCCCTTATAATATACCTTGGTACATTTTTTTATATGTAAATGATCTAGTTCTTTTTGAAACGATTATAATATATTCGGTAAATGATATCAAACACGACAATGAAACAAATTCAGATTCTTGAGAATGAAGAAATCTCAACTAGTTAGAATTGTAAGCAAATAGATATTGATGATTGTTTTTATATGCAGTATAACCGGTGATGCTATGAATGAAAAAGGTATTTTCTTCAACACATCTTTTTATTTGGTTTGGATCATATCTTTAATGGGCTAAATGATGGGCCAAATTTTATCGAGAATATCGAATTAATGGACCCTTTGCGAAAGCTTCGACTCAAATTTTGGATTCTCGTGGGTTATTTACTTAATTATATCTGACGTGTATTCTCCATGGGTTAGTTATCAATAACGTCACGATGATGTCACGGTTAGATTGTGCGATTATGACGAATGTATGATTTTATTTACAAAACTAAAAAAATACGTTACGATTGTGCTTATGTTGGAATTATGCTTTAGTGTTTCTAATATTAATTCAAGAAGTTCGTATAAACCAATAAAATACGTTTTCTTATCTACTTTGCCTGTCCACAATATCTTCTTTTCATAGAATATATTTGCCTACCAAATAAAGCAGATTCCATAGGATAAATGATTAAGAAATACGATATAAGATGCCTCCCAAAAGACCGACACAAATCTAGAGTTTTATTAGGGTTTTTTTTTATACATGGTTTCATTTTTTTTTCTGCTAAAATATTTCCTTAATGAAAGGTATCTTTAGTTACATAATCCCATAGAAACAGAGAACAAACATGAAATATTTTCCAATCTGTAGTAGATGATAACGCATGCTTTGCAAGAGTATCTGCACAATGGTTATTGATTCGTTTTGTATGTTGGAATTGCACCTGGCTGAAATGACAACTCCATTGGCATATGTTGGTGATGTAATTGTAAAGCTTGTAATGTATCTCCTTAGAGTTGAGAGCTGTGATCAATTCCATATTATCCCCTTCAAAAGTGATATTGGAATAAGTAACCTTGAGACCAAGCTATCTGTAAGGCCTAGATCAGTGTTGTACTCTCTGCTTCAACCATCGTATAACGACCCTGATATTTACCATAGCCACAAAATAGAACGGTACCATGACTGTCTCTGAAAATCCAACCTAAGCTAGCCAAAGAATCATCAGATAAGTACGTCGCATCAAAGTTACATTTGATGGATCCCATAGGTGGAGTCTTCCATTAGTTTTGTTGTGCTGTATTGTTTGGTATTGGTTTTGTTGGTGATTCAGAAGGTCCTAATTCAATCCACTTTTGGACATCTTCTACTGCTCTTTGTAGTGTCATTGTTTCCGAAAGAAGTTTGCGGTTCAAAACTAATTCATTTCTTCCTTTCCATAAGCGCCATAGTATCCAGAGAGGTGTGAGTCGTTCCTGAATCGGTATATCCTTATTCTTAGCGATGTCAAGTAGATATTGTAGCTTCATTTGTAGGCATAACTGAGTGTCGGACAAAATCATTGCAGGGATATTCGTTTGGCGCCATACTCTGCATGCGTATGGACAAGAGAACAGTAAATGTTCCTCTGTTTCATTCTCTATGCAACATCTTGGGCAAGTTGCATCGGTAGTAATGTGTCGTCGAACTAAGGATGCTCGTGTTGCTATACAATGAGAAGCCACTCTTCATAGAAAGTGTTTGAGCTTTAGTTGCGTTTGTGAGTTTCAAATAGCGGTTGCCGACTCCGAATGTGCATAAAGAGGGGGTTTAAGTCCATCATGTGATTGAAATTGGTTGAAATTATAGCTATAAAAATAATTAACTTCAGAACTTAATTCGGCTAAAAACTTTTTTGCTCGTTTAAATTCAGTTGTTGTAAAAAAAAGTTTCTAAAAGTTTTATAAAACACTGCATATTAATCTGTAGGAAAAGTGATGTAGAAATTAATATGTTTATTTTTTTGGAAAGAAATATGTTTTTCTTTTGCTATAAATATACTTTTAAAGCTATAGAATAAATAGGTTACAACTTAACTTTAAAACTTTAACTGTCCAGAACATCTACAGACTACAATCCTTGTCAATCGCCGCCTAGAGTTTATCCCTCGAATCTAAAAACGGCCAACACAAAATATAAAAGACAAGGCACATAATTAAAACGAACATGCATATCCATTTGCATACGAATGTACACGTAACGCATACACGTTGCCATAAAGATTTTATATAGATCGAACGTACGTCGACGTGTAAATATATAGTAGGAAGCATGACAATCACGTGAATTTATAAAGTGGGACAGTGTGTCTGCTGACTCAACTTCTGCCAGGTAACATGACGAAATGCTGTTTGAAAATTTAGATCCACAACCATAACTTTAATCATTAAAGATCAATGTTGTTCATACTTGAAATCAAAATCTAAACTAATGTTCACTCTAATCGCTGTCGGATCTTCTGAACCGCTCTTGTATTGATTCGATAAACTGTTACACTATTTTCTAAATCACTAATCATCGCAACATTCATTCAAGAAGTTCGTATTAATACGTTGCTTTTTCTCTTTACCCCTTTTTTATTCTCAGTAGATATCTAAATTTATCATTGGAGATCCTTCGACAAAAAACCTATCTTAAATATACATTGTTATTAATTATTTTTTATAAAATTAAAAGACGAAATAAATCAAGTGTGAAGACGTTACATCAGAATCCAACACATCTGTTTTTCCTTAACAATATATGCTCTTTATTCCCTCAAAATAAAAATTTCTATCTTTCGCTTATTTGTTGTTTTTCCTGAAAAGCAAATTTTCACAAAAATATATCAGTTTTTAAAAAATCCAACAAAAACATCCTGAATATCTATTTTTCTAACTCTTGTACAAATATACTAGGAGCTATGGCAAAGTAGGTCTTATGCCTTTGTTCCCTTCTAAATGATAAGTGGCTCAACATTTTCTTATGAACAAGATTCATAGTTGATACAACCTTAATAATGTAGCCGTCAAAATTTCGTGCGGCATATGGGCAGTTTGTCTAGGCTTTTGGATGAGGTCAGGATGGGTCATGTGAAAGTGTATGGGGTTTGGTTGGGTTGCATATGAAATGACAAAGAATTTTACAGATTTTTATATAAGAAAAAAAGTTACTTCCAACTTATAAAATATCATTTAAGAGATCAATCCAATTAGGGGAATAAACTATCCCAGATTTTAAATCCTTATTTTGTAAAATCAGATTAAAAAAAAATCTCCTACACGCCTGACGGCCTGAGAAGCAGATTAGATGCTAACCACATGGTATTAGTCAAACACGGCTGTTAAGATGCATGCATTATATCCCCTTTTCATTTGTAAAGTTTTGAATATTCTCTAAAAATCTTATCGAGAAAAAATTGAGAATTTGAACAGTGTTACGTGTTTTTGTAGGCGCATAGCAAAAGAAAAGGACACGGCCGAATCAAAAATCTCTGTCCAAAAATCTGTCCAAAGTCACCAGAAAAAAAATGAGACGATGTCAGGAAAGCCACGTCATGCCCTTGTACTTCACACACCCTAGCTCTCCACGTGTCATTTTTCCATCAGCTATTTCCTCTTCAACGAAGAAACCTTTTCCATGAGAAGCCAAAAAAAATTCTATCAGTTATCTCCTCTTTAATGAAGAAACATCTCTAATGACAAAGCCAAACAAAAATTTCTATCTTTTTCCCTTGTTGATAGTTTTCGTGAAACTATTTATGGATGAGAGTGTTTCACTCACCTTATCCAGAAAAAAAAAACTTACGAATCGACTGTAAGGTAACTTGATGAATCCAAGTTGTTTTCCTACTTTTTGTACAACAATTTTGTTATTTTGTCTAAATATCAATCATATCATCACTTATATTATGTTTTCTTCTTTTAAAATCCATGTTGTTTTAGAGTAATCCAGTTTTTGTGTACTTGATTATTTTAAGGGTTAATCATTTGATCAAGTAAAACATAATTTATAGCCAACAAAATTATAAAATATATCAACGAACTAACTAAATGATGTTCTGACAAAAATTCTTTGTTAGATACGTGTAAATAATACACATATATATAGCAATACTAATGATGACGTCAGACGACGTGAGGAGATAACTTCTAATTTGCATGTAGTACTTCGATTTCAATTTAATATTAAATGTGGATATTATTAAAGAGTAAGTCACTTTAATATTAAATTTAAAGTTTTAGATACGATGCATCTCCAGTTTGACTCTTCGATTATATGAAACCCTTTTTCTTTTTTATTTATTTTGTCAAAATCCTTTTTCTTATTTATAAATTTAAATAGTCATACTAATACTCGTCCCATGCACATAAATATCGGTCTATCAAATTGTCTACTTGATAGGAGTATGTTTTATTGCTACTTATAAAAGGTGAAATTAATACACTTCACATATCCATGCACATGCATCTAACATTCTCATCTCTTTCTGCGTTAATAACATTTGAATATGTGCAAAAATATATATAAGCATTTGTTGTGTAAATACGAACCATGATGACATTAACATTTTCTGCAGTTGGACAGATATGGTTTTTCTTGGTTAAATTTAAGAGATTGTTTGTACGATTAGATATTTTTTTTCTTGGTTAAATTTCAGAGATTGTTTGTACGATTTCCTCTTAATTTGTCTTCCATTTGCATCTCGGTTCTTTGTTTTGGACAACAACACCTTCCTTTTATATATATGTCATTTGCGTTTTTGTGACTCCTTGAAAAGTTATAATTTTCCTAATATCACAATGCTTAAGGTTTTCAAAGAAAATTTAACATCAGATTAAGTTTTGTACTCGATCGATTCATCCGCACATATACATTTTAATAGTTTTAAAAAGTTACTTGCAGTTTCATAAGAGTCTAATTAAGACACTGCAAAAGAGTTTTCTTTCTCGCAAATACATCTCTGATCCTTTGTACCGAAGAATCTAGTCCGGCAAGAATATACTTTTTTAAAAGGGGGTCAAAAGAACTTGGTGGTCTCAACTCTCAAGCAATAGGAACACATCTCTAAATAAGATTTATGTATTCTAATGCATAAATGGTCAAGAATGAGCAAAGATAGTCATTGGCCTGAGTTCTTTTCCTCCACGTTTCAATCGACAAATGGCAAATTCCAGAGGTACGGGACACTTAAGGAGTAAGGACCATTAGACGCATCAGCAGTTGTTTTTACGTTCCAACCTCTTTAAAGATGGACGATTTAATTTTAGTATTTAAAAGCAAAGTACTCGGTCAACAGCTTATATATGAATTATTGGTTGACATGATCCAACCGATCATTTAACTAAGTTTATTACGTTCTTTTGTAGAACAATGTAATTGTCTTTGCACGAATGCTTGCTTTCTTCAATAACGAGATGAAGGCAATACATATATATGGAATATCTACTGTTATCTTATTAGTACGTATTTAACAAGAACCCGTATCTATGACAAATATTAACCCTATTTTAAATTTCCAAATTCCTCTTCAAGTTGGTGCATCTGAATCCTTCATGAAAGTAACCAAATATATCGACATACAATCATGGCCCGCCAATAGTACTTTTGCAAGAATTACATCAGTATTTATGTATTAAAGTTTTACCTTGATAGAGATTTATTTGCAGTGTGACCAGATAATATATTTCCTGAAAATCAATGCAACCAACATTATATTATATGTCTGTTGGTAATCATCCTAGGATTAGAGGATCAGAATTCAAATTATCTTAACGTCATTGGTCATTGTAGACGTCTAAGTGAATAATATACCTTTTTAGTTTCAAAGTATTAATTAGGGTTAGAATATGAGGTCCTCTAATTATATAATAAGTACTATTGGCGGGCCATGATTGTATGTCGATATCATGCATTGACACATTTGATCAATGTAATGATACATTATACAAATACGCAAGACACTCATAAATTAATATGGTACGTGTGGTAAGTGGTCAGCCACAACATGTCTACCATCCAATGCCATATCTGTGTATTATGTGAACATTCGCATAACCTGTGCTTTACTTTTCAGATTTAGTATCAAATATCTTGATTTCACCTAAACGTCAAACTAATTTTAGTGATAGATAAATTTCTTGGACAAAGAATTTGCCGCAACTACACCATGGATAAAAACGCATGCTTTGTAAAGCTCTTGCCTTGAAGTGTTGAAGTGGAGACCTACGCTTCTTTTTCCTTTATTTTTTAACCTAGATATGCTTTTCTTTTCTCGTCTATAAAATAATTATAATGATATGTCACGTAAATGGAATGCTTTTTGAGGTTATAAACAATAAGAGGTTAGGAAGTTGTCATACTCACAATTAATGTTCAATGAATAGATCGGGTGCACCCAATTATGTTTTTCATCCAACCAATCATCCATGACATTTTTCGTGGGTTAATTCAAATTATTAAATCAAATTACTACAAAGCAAAACTCAAAACGTCTGATCAATAGGATTGCGTCACGTTGATTGAAACTGTAATCGATTACGTACCTTGATGCGTTACTTATCACTACAATATAGAAACTAGCCTATGTGTGTACGGAGAGTAACTCCTGAACTTTAGCTAAATCGTTTATAACAACCGACATTATGACATCTTTGGAATATCTATATCTAGACCGGTTCGAAGGTATTACAAATCGTGGTATTAGGAAAACCAATTATCCAAAACTCGGTTGATTTTTGGGACTAATTATTAATGGATTATGGGAGTGCATAGATGGAATATCCTTTGTTACACATTACTATTTTTTTGTTTTTCAGTTTTCGATATTTATGCAACTTTTAAGTCTTTTACGCTTTTGAAGAAATGTGATGACGACAATATGAGAAAGACAATCACAAAGAACGAACGAGAAGTATAAGTCGACATCAATTAAGCTTTATCATATGCCACTAACCCATAAGCCCCAATGATCTAGAGATCTTTAATTTCACTGAGTGCCCGTATCTTTCAAAATTCATTTTAATATTCCTTTATGTAAGTTTTTTTAATGATCATCACCATCTTCCATCTATATCTTTTGTTCGATCAAAAGTATGGTATGTCTACACGAATTTCTGATGGAGTATTAAATCATATTCAAACACTTTAACGCATAAAATTACATACTTTACGTAGTCATTTAGAAAGAATTAAGTCACTAAACTACAGAAAATATAATAGAGAAAAGGAAATTTTGGTAAAAGATACAAAAAACTAATATATTTTCTTTGTATAGATTTTTTATTTTTACAAAAATATAACTGTATTATATTATCTTTTTGAAAAAAATATATTATCTTTTAATAGATTTAACAGGTAAATGCTACTCATTTTATTTTAAACAACCCAAAAAAAAAAAAAAATAGTTTCTAGTTTAAAAAATCTGTATAAAACATAATTGTAAAAGATTTGGTAATGTGAAAAAAATTATGGCGATAAAAAAACTCTAAACACTTGTCAATCAAACTCAATTATGACTAAATGATTTCAAATATACACATGTTGCCACACACACACACATATATATATATATATATATATATATGAACTATTTTGGAATACCTACGTGCCTTGGTCTGCTGATTTTCCATTTTAGTTCAAATGATTGAGAAAATAGCTATCATCAAATAAAAGGATCATCTAATTTTTGGTAGTTGAGTCTAGTTGAAGAGTTTTTTCTTTTTTGGTCAAAAATAGGTATTATAATTAATTTAAAGTAATTATGTCCCTCTGTGCATCATGCCGGATTTTAATCTCGTATGAAATTACATTACAAGTAGTCAAGTACGATCAACAATTTATTCTGAAATTAGGAAGAATATGGAGCTTAAAAAGTAAGAAAGTAGAAAGATCTTTAATAAAAAGAACAAGATTCAGTTACTTCAAAAATTGACCGGAAGTTTCTCTTTCAATCATAGAAAACCCTGTAGCATTTATTTTATTTGTTATGTGCCCAATAAGCATCCGGTATTAATGATAATGACGTAAAGTCGTGCAAATCTATAGTTGAAAATACGTAGTTTGGCATAAGTTATTATAGTGAGGGTTGATTAAGAAAGCAATGTTTTAACATTCATATTATTACCACTAAAAATATCACATCGATAAACTATGCAAGCGGCGGCAGCGAACTGGGCAGTATATCACACTCAAGACCAAAATGAGATTGTTTCTCCATTTCATCATTGAAAATTCAGAGGATAGATTCCGAAGTCATAATCAAACTAGATTGGACAACAACTATTTTTCCCTGAAAAGAGAAAAAAGAAAAGAGTAACTAAAAAAGTTGTGTATATGATCTTCCTCAAGTTAAATCATCTTATTTGCCAAATCTAAGAAATGACAGAATTGATAAGAGGTCATGCTCATCATAATGATATATGATTCGAGTTCAATAATTCAGCCAAGTTTTATTTATTCTCTTTTTGTCATCACAGTCGACTTAATTTTGCACGTTTGTTTCTCTTCCGAAACAGATAGATTCCCTTTTAATATTTTTTTTTCATAATTTGATACATCCAAATACATAACAAAGAATAAATGTCCTCATAAATAACCTTAAATGCCACCAAATGATTTGCTACCTCACTTTTTTAGATGTGGCAAAGGAAAGTCCATGTCAGTGTGTTTGGTCTTGTAATCAAACCGAGCTTGGTCTTTCAGGCCTATTAATTCAGACCTCTCTATCTAGCAGATGTCTTTAGTTGTGGTTCCAAATTCCTTTCCAGGCTCTCGATTAAGATTTAACATAATTCACTAACACGTTTCTTATATGAAGAAGTAATGATTCAACTGTATATAACGTTTAGTTTTTTGATAAAAATATAGCGTTGTTTCTGTTTCATTTCTTACGTGCTATAATTACTAACATGTTTCCCGACTGATTTTTTCGCATTCAAAGCATATTACGTGCTATAATTACAATACATAGGCAGATAGGCTCGCCTAAATATGAGAAACCTTTAGTGCAATCTTCAAAAAGCTTAGCAGTAGACTAAAGATTTTGGAAATTGCAATATCAAGATCATAGTATTAAATATAATTAATAATGTAGCTAAACTAGGACCCTGCATTTGAGATTTAAAGTAGATGGAAGATTTTTTTAGAAAAAATATTGGATTTTCATAGAATGGAGACTGATAAGAAATTAATTATGTCCTAATGATTGCAAAAGATGGGTGCACCAATTATTTGCGATGCTACGAGAACGTGAAACTGCGATGCTAAGGATAAGGATGGTTTTTTTTACGTATTGTTCTTTTTTTTTTGGTCTGATATTTATGTATTATTCATATTTTTGTTTTATACATAAAATAAATTGAACGTGTAAAAAAGCTGGCCTTGGGCCTCTTTGATGGGGTAGGTTTCAGGCTGTGAATGGTAATGTCGAACCGCACCCACATCGCACTTAACAGTAACAAAAATCTCTACATATACTATATATCTATACATTTTTATAACTGTAAAATATAACTGTAAAAACCGCACCACCCGAAAACCGCTAGTTCCGCACCGCTAAAAATCCGTTCACCATTCGGAGCCTCATTCTTCAACTCCACCATCCTTACTCCTACGACTTCCTTATAATCTCATGATCAACCATTCAACCTGACCGTAGAGGTTTTTTATTTTATTTTTAAGTATTTTCGTTAAAACATGAAAAAATAAATAAAATAAAAAGCTGTGAAAAGATGCAATCATTTTCACCCGTAGGTCTCTCTACTTCTGTTTCTTCTTTTACTTTTGTTCGATTATCTGCTTTTTCAAATAAGAAAAATGGGTACATTCAGAAATTCAGAAGGTAAAGAAGAGATAGATTTCACTTATCTAGCTTTTGCAATGTCTATCCAAAATCTCAAGATCTTACTTTTTCGACCCAACAATATAATATGACTGTTATAAGGTCATCGTGCCTGTCAAAAACCAAAATCAATGATAACTACATTCATGTAGGGGCCCGATGCCGTTTCTTAAATCCTCAAAATCACATATTTCTAAAATTGAAAATATCATTTTTTGTTTCCACGATTTTTACCAACCCAGCTATCTTTTCTTCTTTTGATATCTAGACCCAACAAATCTAACTGAACCAAAACAAGATTCTGAAAATTCATATCGTTACATTTGTATATTACTGTATATGCATGAGAAAATTGGTAGAAAAATTAGATGAAGTATAAATTAGTTTTTGTTAGATGATCGCAGTCGTCTGACCCATAGTTATAATATCACCAAAAAATTGTTCATGTGAGTATTACTATGGTAAGATATTATTCGGATCAAAATCAAAACATTAGAAACAAATTTGATCCCAAAAAAACATAGGTAACACATGAGTTAATGACTCTAACGACTATACCCCTACTAGTTATTATTCACCACTTGCATCTATGTGATTATCCTAAATATTTGTAGAAAAGAAATCATTTGAATATATTTTCTCAGTTTGGTTTGGTTTATTATGGTTTTAACACTCAGTTTGCATCTATGTGTTAAAAGAAATCATTAAAATCAAATGAATATTTAATTATCCGAAAAATTATATACTAAAATATTAATTATATTTAGATTTAAAACAATAAAATCTAAAATTATAATTATAAACTTACATATATTAATTATGTTTAAGTTAAAAATTATTGAAGTATTCAAAATCAAATAATCAAAATAATTTATAACTGTATATATTATTTAAAAAATTACAGTTTGTACATTGTTACTTTTCAGTTCATTAGTTGGTTACCTCAGATATTTTTGATGTTTTAAAGTAATTAATTAAAATATAACCAAATTAACTAAATTCAATATTATTTCATTTTAAATTGGTTTTCATTTGAAATAGTTGAACCAAGTAAAACTTTTTTTAAAAAAAAAATTGACCACTGAATAAGAGTTAAAAAGATGAAATACTTTATTTCACATATAAAACATTAAAAACGAATTTGGTGGATTACCTCATTTAACTTTTATTAATTTATATAAAAACTGTAAATTATATAATTATATTTATATAAAAACTGTAAATTTAATTATAAAAAGATTGAATTTTCCTTTTTTCTTCAAAAAATATTAAAATATATATAGATAATTCAATATATACTATATGTTGTTCCATTAAAAATATAAATTTATATCATATCATTTTATGAAAAATATTTTGTTAAAATTAAACTGTGACAAAACTATTTCAAAAAATATAATTGTAAGTTGTAACCCAATTCGAACCTGCTAGTTAAATAGAGTGACCAAAAGATAATTAGTGCACGTCGGAGAGAAGCCTTGGCCGCCAAGACTGAGCCACCGAAAAAATCTGTCGACTTCCCACCTTTCAAATTTATAATATTAATATATGAGTCTGTAAAAGGTTAAATCTCTATTAATATATCTATGACAACGTTTCTTGTAAAATAAAATAAAATATAAACAAGGACAACGTTTTAATATAAATTGGCGAAATGCCATTGGTTTTTTCTCTCATTTGAATCTCACTCACCGCCTGATGAACATAGACAAAAAAAAAGGAACTATTTAGAAGACTTTGCCTCTGGGTTTTATCATCAACAATATATAAAGTATATAACCAAATTGTTTAAAAATCACTATTTATAGAATACTTTGATTTTGGGTTTGGTTTTTTTCCTAACTAACATCTTACTAAATAAAATATATTTTCGGTATAACTTCTGGTCACGCTCTTTTTTCTGTGTTTGGTCGCAGTATTTTCTCGAGGAAAACATAAAAGCAAAACTGGAAACTAGACATTGATCGCTCTAGGAGTTTTGATAATCTAGTAAAAAGGTGTTTTCTTCGATAAAAAAAAACACATACAGCTTTTTCTTACATGAACCATGACTTTAAACTACATCTTGAAACCGTGAAATTGTTGAACTTTCTTGAGTCAATAATTAATTAAGAAAAACTACGACCCGTGATTCTTTTCTTTATTTGTCAACAATCCATACGCGTGATTAGTCAAAGTAAAATGGAAAAAGGCAAAAAGAAAAACATAAAAACAGGACACCAATTAATACCATTTTCTCACTATGCCAACTTCGATTTCATAAACCCAAATTAGAAAATAAAAACAATAATTCCACGCTGTATTTCAGTATTTCCATGTGTGTGGAGAAAGAAGAATAGACTCGACATAGAAAAATTACTATGTGACTACTAGTACATAAGTAATATGCAAAAAAAAAAAAAAAAAAAAAAAAAAAAGAAANTTTAAATAAAATAAAGTCCTTATATTATACACATAAAAATGCTTTTTTTTTCCCCGTCCCCCACAAGGCACTGCCTATAAATGCCAAGCAAAATAGCTTCCACGTTAGTTCCAATATCATAACAAACTCCTTCTTCTTCAACCTTTGCTCCAATCTTCAACAACCTTTTTTCTCCTTTTTGCAAATCTTCAACAAACTTACCCACAATAAACCAAACATGGTGGTTTTATCACAGCCAGTCGCTTTAGACAACCACATATCCGTAATCCCAACATACAAACCGGTTCCGGTTCTCACTTCCCAATCAATCCCAGTCGTGGACCTAACCGACCCAGAAGCCAAAACGCTTATCGTGAAAGCCTGCGAGGAGTTTGGTTTCTTCAAGGTTGTAAACCACAGAGTTCGACCCGACCTCATGACCCGGTTAGAGAAGGAGGCTATCGACTTCTTCGCCTTGCCTCAGTCTCTCAAAAACCGGGCCGGTCCGCCTGAACCGTACGGTTATGGTAGTAAACGGATTGGACCAAATGGTGACGTGGGGTGGATTGAGTATATCCTCCTCAATGCTAACCCTCAGCTCTCGTCCCCCAAAACCTCCGCCGTTTTCCTTCAAACCCCACAAATTTTCCGGTAAAATTAATCTCAGAAACATTACCTTATCGAACTATCAAAGAAACAGATATTTTTCAAAGATTACATCACTCCTTTTTTATACATTTTCTTCTTTAAAAAATAAAAGCAGTCGCCTTTTATTTTCCGTTTTTTCGGCAAAAATCAATGTTTCTAGAAACAAGTGAGAAAGTGACAATCAATGGGTCAATAAAAACCTGGTGGAAAAATGATGAAATCAGTTTCACTTTATTATCCACTTACAGTAGAAACAGAGGACTCTGTTTTACACTGTTTTTTACCATACCCTGTTTTTGCCTTACCCTGTTTCCCTGTTTTTGCCTTACCCTGTTTTTGCCTCTTGTCCCTTCAGAAGCAAGTAAAAGAATAACTTTCCTTCTTAAGGACAATCCATTATTGCATTTTCCATTGGAGACTCATATATTCCTTGAGAAAGCAGTCACATTTTCTCTTCTGACTCTTCATGAGAGTTGAAACAGAGCAGTGTTTTTTCTTTATCTTTTGATACTATTCTGATTTCGGCGTTGAAAATCTGACCGTTTTGAGTGGAACAAAAACAGAGAGGCGGTGGAGGAGTACATGAAGGAGTTGAAGGAAGTGTCGTGCAAGGTTCTGGATATGGTGGCGGAAGGATTAGGGATAGAGCCAAGGGACACACTGAGCAAGATGTTGAGAG
Source organism: Isatis lusitanica (assembly GCA_900406415.1). Classification (NCBI taxonomy): domain Eukaryota; kingdom Viridiplantae; phylum Streptophyta; class Magnoliopsida; order Brassicales; family Brassicaceae; genus Isatis; species Isatis lusitanica. The sequence continues at coordinate 55,724 of OVBB01000067.1, forward strand.
ATGAGAAGAGTGACTCTAGCCTGAGGCTGAACCACTATCCGACGGCGGAGGAAGAGGCGGAGAAGATGGTGAAAGTAGGGTTTGGGGAACACACAGACCCACAGATAATCTCAGTGCTAAGGTCCAATAACACGGCGGGTCTTCAAATCTGCATGAAAGATGGAAGCTGGGTCGCTGTCCCTCCTGATCACTCTTCTTTCTTCATTAATGTTGGAGATGCTCTTCAGGTACGTTTTTTTAACTCTCTTTTTTTTGTTTTTATAAAAACAGAAAATTACTATGGATAATTTGGATAATACAAGGAATCTTTCTGTATTTAAGATTTGATGGTTTTGTTTGAGAGACATTCCCGCGGTTTAACTGGCTGGTCAAAACTCATAAAACTATTTTTGGGTTTTAACTTGAGATACAAAAGTTTTTAATAAATTAAGTAACTGCGTTTTGCTTGTATAAGTATTTATATTTTATTTTTGCCTAAATTGGGATATTAAGGGAGTGACTGAAACTGGTGTGAAGGGTAGACAAAAATTCTCACATGCGATTTCTTCTCGTCTCTTCCCTCTTTTTTCTTTAGTTGTTTTTAGATAATATAATTATTTACAAAAAAAAAACGATTTCCTTTGTCTTGGGTGTACGTCTACAAAATCTATGTATACACAGAGCCTCACGTGACAATTACTATTTTACATGATGGGCATGTATATATATTCTTTTATCAGTGCAATTTCAAAAAACAAACAAAAATAGCAAATACAATTATTTTATTCTAATCTTGACTCCTACATCATTTTCAAAGTCTAATTCCCACACAAGACTCGTATATTAAAAACACCCGGTGATTGCAGGTTATGACAAACGGGAGGTTCAAGAGTGTAAAACACAGAGTCTTAGCTGATACAAGGAGATCGAGAGTCTCCATGATATACTTTGGAGGGCCGCCATTGAGCGAGAAAATCGCGCCATTGTCATGTCTTGTCCCTAAGCAAGAGGATTGGCTTTACAAAGAATTCACTTGGTCTCAATACAAATCTTCCGCTTACAAGTCTAAGCTTGGTGATTATAGGCTCGGTCTCTTTGAGAAACAACCTCCTCTCACTCATAAGTCTAATGTATGAGACTAGTCACGATGATCCTTATCATCCTTTGTATGATAAAAAGTCATACTTACAAAAAGAAGGGTTTGGATAGCGTTTTGGATTTAGTTTTTTAATTTTATTTTTGTGATGTTTTGCGTTAGGCACAAAAGCATTAGGCTTTGCTTAGAGTTTGACCCAACCAAACCTACCTTTTGTATCCTTCCGTCTTCTTCTTCTTCTTTTCTTTTTGCCTTGTTTGTTTGCCTTTCTTGGAAATAACAAATCAATGCTTATTTTCTCTTTATCATTCACTTAACATATGATTCTTTTTTTTTCTTTCCATTCCCACTTCAGTATCGTTTCTTTTATTTTTCCTTTGTTGAAGTATAACAAATGGTTTGTTTGTTATACCTTCATTTACAATTTAACAAAAAACAAAACAAGAAAAATGTTCCACTTTACTTTACGTTTGTCCTCACTCCTCAGTGTGTCCTCATGCAACTACCCTAGCGACGCTCATGCAAGTACCCTGGCTCGTCGGTGTAATTCTTCTATGCCTCAGCACCGTCGAAGAAAAGGACATTCCAGCCTCCTATTCCATCTCACATCTCACAAGCCATTACTAAAGACTGATATGCAAAAAAAATTGAGAAAGGCTCACAAATAGCTAAAAGAATTATATTACAATACAAAAATAGTTGGTGAAGGTAAAAGAAATTAAAATGATGGTAAACAACTTTTTTAGCGATGTGGTACAGTATTACATGACACTCGATTAAATATGATGCTATACACAATTTACAGGTGAGTAAATGTTTACATAGTGCGAGGGAGTGCTGCTAGTAGAATAGTAGGAGAATAACGATTACATGAGTGTGAAGATATGTATAGTTGAATTTGTCGAGACTTTTTCAAGATTTAGTAAGACGATTGAGATTCTTTTTCTGAAAAGGAAACAAGAGTTGTTTTAAATTGAAATAATTGGGAAAGTAGTTATGTGGTGACCACATAGAAAAAGGTGAGACAGGTGCTCGGGTTCTTACAGCTTTTAGAGCTGTACGAAACATAACAGAAGTGTACAGTTACTGTCGTAATGTCGTTGGTTATGACTGATCCATTTTCATTTAGACACCAATACCCATTTCCATTTCACTTTTTCCTTCATGACACCAATGCATATCTTTTTTTTTTTTTCAAATAAAGTAGTCATAACAGACGTAAATTCTCATGGACGTTTGGGTTTTCGTAGTAGTTTAAGAAAAAAATATTTTTGTTTTTTTTTTTTTTTTTTTTTTTTTTTTTTTTTTTTTTTTTTTTTTTTTTTTTTTTTTTTTTTTTTTTTTTTTTTTTTTTTTTTTTTTTTATTTTTTTTTTAATATTTTTGTTTTTGTTTTAAAGAACTTTAGCTTGAACAAGTTTGAAAACCGTTGAATAGATAATTTGTTGAATTCGTAAGTGTAAGAAGTCAATATTCTAAATTCTTTTTTAAAAAAAAGCGAAGTCAACATTCTTGGTGTTGACTATTGAACAACAATTTATTTGCAAATGATAGCGGCACCGTGAGTTGTAAGTTGAAACGGTGCACTGCGGAAAAATATCTACATTTATGAGAAATTTGACATATCAAACTTATATTATCTTTGAGTTATGAAAAACTTGATAAAGAGAATTTTACTTACATCAGTAAAGATTATTTTAGGTTTACCAAAATTTGTCAAAAGGGGGTTTAAGTTTTTCAAATAGGCGAATGGATGGAAAAAAATTTGTTGAACCCTTTATATACTTTTAGTTAGAATAATGTCGAACGTTTATTTCATGTTTAGTATTATATATGACCCTGTTATACACATCAAAATATCCAGTTCTGTGACCATCTCTTTTTTTTTTTTTTTGTCAATCCAATTTTGTGACCATCTATAGTTGGCAAATGGGAGTACAACAGCTACCTATCTTGGATATATTAGCACAGTCGACCCATCAATCTTACCATTGTACAACCACAACTTTGCTAAACTGAAAAAGTCTGGTATTGGACAGGAAATAAGTAACAATATTAATTAATATACAATGTATTTATGTTACTTATTCGCCTTATAATTTATGGTAGGAGAGTATCGCGGACTCTTCTTTTTGTATTACCTTTAATATTTTAATGGACTACCTGAAAGTCAGACCTGAGACGACCAAAACTGCTTATGTAGTTTACTACTCCATGTAAATTAATTAAAGCTAGTCTTATAGGTTTGTCTGCAACTGATTTTGAATTAGAGATCCGTACAGCGTCGACAACAAAATAATATCCATCATAGAGTAATACTATGTTGTTTTAGTTTTGAACATTTATGGATCGTACCGCTTCTATTTTATCATTTTAACTGCATATATACCGTCCAATTAATATCAAAATCCATTTACTGCATGAAAATCATATGACACAACTACTTCTGACTCTGAGTCACTTTAACATATCATTTTATTGGAATTCGTAGATGATGAATATTAATGCTTCTGAGTAAATCAAAAGATTCCATGAAAGTGAATCCTCTGCTTCTTCCAAATGTTTATAAACAAAAAATCTACTATTCCATGTGAAAATATTTTCATTAAATGAAAACGAGCAAGATGTGATTGAGTGCAGCTTATCTTAGTGCTTCTATGGGTCCAAAGCCAGCTCATGTTGGGCCCTTTTGTCTGTAGATTTTGCACGTCTTCAATAGACAAATTTTTTTTTTAAAAGATAACTATTAAGAAATTATTTATATTTAAGAAAATAAGAGATGGAAAGAGGGACATTCCTTAGATAAATATGTTCGAAAATGTTTATATATATGTAGGGTGGTTTGTCACTGCACAACTGTGACATGTACACTGAGCATGTATAAATTGATTAATAGTAATAGATAAAATCTGTTTGAACAACGTTTTTTTTTTTTGCAGTTCGAACAAAAAAAATGTTGTTCAAACAATTTTGTAACGGATGCTCCTAAATTTTAAGTAGAATTTTAGATAACGAGTGATCCTAAATTCTACGAAAACTTATTAAATAACAGGTGATCCTAAATTGTACGAGAACTTTTTAAATCTATATATATATACAGACAATAATATATTATTTACGATTTATTATTTTAAAGTAACACTGATCAGTATTTTTATGAAACATTTTTAAGCTTATTATTTATTAGATTTAAATATATTTGGTAAAAAACATTTTTAAAAATTTTATATAATTAAAGTAATTCATTTTCAATTTATGTATGTTGGAAGTTTTTTTTTTATCAAAAAGTATTATAATATATTCAAATAGATATTCAGAATATTATTTAAAAGGAAAAAAAGAAAAAAAAGTAAAAAGTAAAATTCTAATTCTTGTTAAATTATATTAGAATAATATAAATGGAGTTAAAATTGCAGTTAAAAGAATGGAGCTAAAATTGAAAATAATTATAAATATTTTAAATTGAATAGTTTGATCTATTTATTTACACAAAATGTATTTTAATTTTTTTCTAGTGAAGACGTATATTTTTAATTAAATATCTCGTATAAATGCATTTATCCAACTTTTTTTTTTACAGCATCCAAATTTTCTCTTGTAAATATCTGATCATAACATTTAATAGTTGGATACCTCTTTTGACATTTGAGTATATTTCTAAGCTTTGGCCTTTGAATCTGTGACTACTTTTAAAATGGTCATAGAAAGACATTAAACACAGAATTTCTTTGACTATAATAAATTATTTTATACGAAAACATTAAATATAAATATAACCTAGCCATCCTGTATCAACCACTCTTAATTTTTTATTTGCAACTCATAGGAAAGGGAAGAGTGAAGCTTTTTGACATCCATGCCTAATGTTTTTTACTTTTCTTATATCGAAACTTTATGACATTCTTTGCGTAGAAAACTGGGTATTTTTTTAGTTAAGATTTCTCCCAAAAGCAACTTTTTGTGGGTTCCAAGTCATTTCTTGATTTTGTAACCCATAGGAAAGTCATACTACAAGCTTTTTTGTGTGGTCATACTATAAGTTAATTTAATAAAGAATTAACTAAAATAGTAGTACTATACTATTAGCCCATGGGATTTAAAACAGTATTTTCTCTTTTGACTAAGAAAAAAATAATCATGTTATAATATTTCCCCAAATTTACATATTATCAAAAGATATACAAAACATATATAAATGTAAAAAAATTAAAAAAAAATTGTGTTAAACCTTTATATATATGACATAAAATAAGAAATGTTGTTTTAAATGTAATTATTAAAATTTTCAAATATATAAATAATATTGTTTACATGTAAATTTCTCTGTTCTTAATAAAATATATTCACAATGAAATAATATATATTATGGAAAGAAGAAAATCATTTACTTGAAAAAGTATCTATAAACCAAAAACTTATACTTTAAAATTTTATAAGCTTAAAAGCACAACAGATAGTATATGGAAAAAGATACATCATTGTTTTACTCTCCATCGTTTTTATCATGAAATGTTTTTTTACCACTAAAACTCCGTTTATTTTTATTGTTTTTAATTCTATACTTCCTCTCCTTTTTATCCCTCTTGATTTATTTTAAATATCACTTTATTGGAATATTATTATATAAGTTTATATATATATATATATTTGATATATATATATATATATAAAATTTTTTGTATGATTGGGATTTGATTATATCCTAGATATGATATGAGATGTGTATAAATATCATGTAAAGCTTTTGATGAATATACATAGAATTTAGAACAATTTGGCATGGTTTCTTGAGTCATTGGTTTTTTCCAGCTTTCACATTTTTTTTTTTATCGCTTTCGATCTTAAACCATGAATAATGATAAATTTGAGACATTAGTCGTTAGACCTTCGACTGCTGATGATAATCTGATATCCCCTTATTATTTGCACTTGTCGGACAGTACATGAAAAGTACAAACTCTAATCTTATTGAATGAAGCGAATTATGATATGTGAAGTTGATGACAAATCTACTTTGTACCAAGAAGAAGATTGGGTTTATCGGTGGAACTTTTAATAGGTTGTCCGATAATTTGGAAGACACAGAAAAGGGGAACATAGTGAATGCTATGATTACTGTGTGGATCTATAGTAGCGTAGAACCCAAATTGTGTCCTTTAATCTCTTTGTTGATATTTGACATCTTGCGTTTGTAATGTTCTTTAAAACTTTTATTTAGACATCATTAGGAGTTTTATATATGCATTGCATACAAAACATGTCTCGGAGTAAGTATTTTGGAATTTAGAAGGTTTTGGATCGGTTTGGAGTATGTGAATTTGAAGACTGCATTAAAAGAGAAGTTAAAACAAGAAGTCATCATGAGATCTGGTAGACTAGGCCAGCGGTCAAAACCAACGTTATAAAAAGTATTTATTTTGTTTGTGACAAAAAAAGTATTTAGTTTAATGCAGAAAAGTTATAAAAAAAGATACAAGAAGTAAAACTAACAATTGAACCGCATGTGATGACACAAATTCTCCTTAGTTTGTTCGCTTTGTTTCGCATGTTGGCTATATGGTTTTTAGCGGTTGTATAACTTTTGGATCGATGTTTCCATCGTGAGCCTATAAGGCACCACATTTGTATCGTCCATTAGTCAGCCCATTAAATCATGCTTCGGAGGGTGACCCATTTACACTAAGAAGCCATTAACTTTAATGGTGGTTTTGTTGTTTTGATGAATTAATATATAGGGACCCTTAATATATATCAAGAACGTGAATTACGTATAACCAGAGGATCAAAGTTTGTAATTGTGATAAACAAATTTCTAAATAATAACAAAAAAAAAAGAGAGAGAGAAATAAGAAATACAAAGAAAGGAGAAACAAACAAAGGAAGAACACACAAAAAAAAAAAGAGAAATGGCGTATCGGAGAAGACAAGGGATCACGAGAGCTTCCACATTCAATGACGATATCTATAATCAACCACCAGATCACGATCACGGCGATCTCAAAGGTCACTCCAATGGCGTACGAGGATCCTCCTTCAGATCTTCTCAATCTTTCTCTTCTCATTCCTCCCTTGCCGCTCAAGCAATCCGCGCCACCTCTCCTCTTAACTCCGATTCAAATTCTCAGGTCATTTTCCTCTCCCTCCTCCCATGAAACATTACTTTCCGCGCAAGAAACAAAAAAAAAAAGAAAACCTAAATATTTCCAATTTCAGGTACGAGGATTCACGGCTTACGAGGATGCAACGAAGAACGAGAGTCGCGGTTTCTGGGGAATCCTAGCTCAGAAAGCGAAATCAATCCTCGAGGACGAAGAAGAGCAGCAACAACAAAACGTCACCGTCGTTTCCGAACCCTCGAATAATAACAACAATCCAACGATACGCAAGAGCATAGACAAAATCACAACGTCGCTGAATCAGATCGGAGACAGTTTCGAGAAAGCGTTCGAGGAAGGACGTACGATCGTAGCTACTCAGATCAGGCGAAAAGGATCAGATCAAAATCTTACCGATCCATCAGATAACAACAACAACAGTAACAGTTACAATCAATCCTCTGGTTCGAACAGTCCATGGCAACCATTAACGCAACCAAACCCACACGAGTCTCAGCTCAAAGCTTCTCGTGACGTGGCCATGGCTACAGCAGCAAAAGCCAAGCTCATCCTCCGAGAGCTCAAAACGGTTAAAGCCGATTTAGCGTTCGCTAGAGAACGGTGCGCGCAGTTGGAAGAAGAGAACAAACGGTTAAGAGATAACCGGGATAAGGGAAACAGCAATCCAGCTGATGATGACCTAATCAGGCTTCAGCTTGAGACGTTGCTTGCGGAGAAAGCGAGACTAGCACACGAGAACTCCATCTACGCGAGAGAAAACAGATTCTTGAGAGAAATCGTCGAGTATCATCAGCTTACGATGCAAGACGTTGTTTATATCGACGAAGGTATTGAAGAAGTCGCTGAGGTGAATCCTTCGATCACTAGAACGCTCTCTATGGCTTCGTATGCTGCTTCTGAGTTGCCTTCGGTCTCTCCTTCTCCTTCGTCTCCGGCTTCGCCTTCTCGGCTTTCAGTTTCTACCGATATTTATCCGATTTTGGTTCACCAGAGTTCGGTTAATGATGTTTTTGGTTCTGCTGATGACAGTCCTAAACCGATCCGACCACCTTCTTTGGGGTACACAGATGATGGTAAGAGACCATCATCGCAGCTCTCTGTTTAGAATCGAAGAGTTGGTTTATTACCATTTTTGAGTTTGTGTTTGTTTCGAAATTCTTTTTGTTGTTGTTAGAATTGTGTTCCTTTTAATAACTTGATTTCATTTTTTGTGCTCTACTGTAATAGTTTCTCTTTGATTGATGAACAATTTTGCCGTCTACGTCCATGTAAATTTCCAGGGTAAGTTTTATTGATTTGATTTTTTTCTCTCTTTTGGCCATACAGAATTGAATAAAATATAGTTTTTTTTGTAACAAAAGAATAAAATATTGTAAATTGTGTTTATTGGCAAAGAAGAATGAGGCAATTCTCGACATTCAAGGCGTAACGGACTCTTTTAGTTCAGCTTACAAGCAACCACGTCTTTACGTATTTTTAAATCTGAAGAACAAGCAGATGATTTATAAATAGAAAATAGGGGTCAACAAAATTGGTCAACTATGAGTATATGTTGCCTTTTGGATCTCATTTAGCCATATATGTGGACTTTGGTTTGCGTCAGAAAATAACTTAAACATTTCCAAATTCATGAACACAAGTTTTGAATCATTTGGCATCATTGCAGGAATGTATAATCTCATCTTTCAAAAGAAAATCAGCTCAATTTCGCAAATAAAACCTTCTATGCAGTTACTTGCGAATATCAAACAAGTCTAAAATACTTTGGGAACAATTGACATCCAAAACATACGACCGAACTCAAAAAAAAGAAAGAGGTTTTGCTTTTGACAAGTTCTTTCACAGATAACGTTCACTAGAACCTAAATCGACACGTGCTTGGCGGCAGAAGACACGACTAGTGAATTCCCTACTGGTCGAAAGAGCTTCACAGACCTTTCAAAGGATCTCCTGCTTTGCCTGACCTAGCATCTGTCCAAGCTTTGGCTATCGTCTTCTTCATTTCTTCATCTCCTCCCTCATACATGTTCTGCAGATATATTTCACCAGCAGTAAGAAACCATAAGCAAAACCAATGAGAAGACGCACAAATATGTTAGTATCAGGAGAGATGCTAACCTTCATCAAGTCCATGATTCCAGCCATTGGGTCTTTCTCTTTCTCAAAACTAGGTTTAATCTGAGCCAAAAACAAAAATATTACGATTAGTTTCAACATTAGCGCTACGATATGATGTTCTTGAAGTCATAGAGGTTTATTTCTACCTTATCTTCTTTGTAGTGTATGTCAAGCCAGTTTCCTCTCGAAGACTTGAACATTGTGATAACTATCCTCTTAGGCTTCACAAGCACTTTACATTTCTCAGGGACAACCTCTTTGTGCAGCTTAGGGATGGCACATCGGTAGTTCTTCCCTTGGACATCATGGATTTTTATGTCCAAAGATATTGGCTTGAACTCAGCTTGAACCTTGTCTTGATCAACACCTTCCAAAGATATGTACATCTGTAAAGAAAAAGCAAATACATCAAGAAGCGAAAACCTCATCACATAACCAGACAAAAGCACTCAAAAACTGAGTCTTTGATTTAAGAAAAATCTGACTGGGTTTACCTTGACTTTTTCATTGTCTTGATCCCAGCTGAATGTTCCGAGAGTTACATAGTTCACTGCCGGAGAAACCGGCTTTACCGATGAAGAAACCGGCGCAGGAGCTGCTACTTCGACCTCTGGCTTTACAGTTGAACCGCTTGCAGACTCTCTCATCTACAAAAAAAGAAAAAAAATGATTTCTTTAAACAATCAGAAATCAAAGTAGTCAACTTCTAACTCAATCCAAAAGAACTCACATATACGTTTCACAGTGGGATCCTTTACTCTTTTCTTGATCAAAAATCAAAGTATTGACACAACCACTAGAGAGTTTCTAACTCAAATCCAAGAGACAGATTCATGAAATTTCACAGACAGCACTCGAACCCTGTTCCAAAGCGATACTTTTTTTTCCTTGATTACAACTCCAACCAAAGCTAAATACAAGTCCAGAAACTGAGACACAAACATGGAGAGTGAAATAGTTCATGTCGGACCACAAAAATCGAATCCAAGTTCTGTAACATTCCTAGTTCATCGAGAGATGAGAAGATATCTACAAACAGATAACCTAACCATCGAAGAAAACGATTACGGCGAAAGAAAATGGATTAGGTACCTTCTCCAAATTGCAAATCTCAGAGTTGATGAGATTGAGAACACGAGGTCTCTTGGCGATGTTCTGGAGTTGCCTGAGTTCTTCCAAATCAAGCCCAACTTCTTCCGCCATGGATATAAATCTTAGAGAGCAGTCTTCTCGAAGCAAAACGAAACGTTAGAATCTGCGCAGAACAAGGTTGCAGATTGAGTGTAAAGTATATATAATAACACAATGAGAAGGAAAATGAAGAGTCTTGTGGAAAGTACTAGAAAGGCTTCATTGTCACTTATTTTCTTTTCCCAAAGTTTCAATCACTTCAGGTTCCTAAGCTTCGTGGGCTCTGTTCTTTCCATACATAGCTCAAGCCCATTCAAAACCCATTTTATTCTGTAACATTACTAATTCATTTTTTTTCTACCACAATATGAAAAATCTACATCTTGGAGATCAAATCAACCAAATCAAGTATACCTAACTTTGGCTGATATTTGACAAAAAAAAAAAAAAAAAAAAAANGAAGGTTGAAGTGCAGAAAGCTTCCTTAACTTCAACCTTTATATTACTCATTAGTGAAATCCTTATGCACGCAGAGAGATGAAACTTAATGCATGATCCAAAGCTTTCCACCAACATGATGACTTTGGATGTGGTGATTAGTGGTTCAAACACACACAGGGGTTGGTATTATTTTGCTCTTAGTTCAATTTCTAGATGGGGAGAGATATTTCCAAAGGAAACTAACTAAAAACTAACTGTGGACTCACGAAAATTAAAATCAGGCCCGAACGAATAAAAACTTAACCTTTTAACACAAAATTTTTGCGTTACTAAGACGAACTCAAAGTCATTAGTTCAATTTAAAAATGAATGTTAGTTCAAACTGCAAAAGATCGTCTTTGCCATGCCTCATATCAAAAGTCACAATTCTCCAAAATCACGATGTATTGATCTGTAGAACCGTGCATTTTAGAAACGAGATTCGATCCAAAGCAATAGAATTTAATTAGCGTCATTGGTTCAGTTGGTAATGGAATTTCGGCTGAGACTTCTGCCACCTGGGTTCGATTCGCACTGGCTACCTAGAAACGTCTTAAAAGGGTAAGAATACATGGATTTCTCGTGGGTTTTATGGAGACTAGTCTTGGACCTAGAAAGATTGGATCATCTCATCCCATGGTTAACAAAAAAAAAAAAAAAAAAAGAAGTANGTCTTTTACTTCATAATCTGACATTTTCAGGTTCTCCTTTTGATTAAATCGTTTTTAGTAATGGCTGAAGTTTTTGTATTTTTCACCGTATTTAAATATATAAAATAGAAGAAATTACAACCTATTTGATTCGAAATCTCAACAGCTGATTAAAAACCTATTTCATACGATTTAACATTTTCGGATCTACACGATGTCATATGCTTGCATTATAAAGCTACGATAAAAGACATAGAGGATACGATAATTGATATCATATATGAGCCAAAGGTATCCATGTGCCAACATGGAGTTTGATTGACATCTCTGTATAACAAATAAGAGCTTAGCCTGTCTCTCTTACGAATAATTCATTCAATCATGTGTGCGCATCTACAAAAATTCTCCCTTTTCACTTTTGAAAATATTTGTGAATATCGGATATTATCATTAGAAAAGATGCACATATCTGGCGTGATTTAGTATAAGTAGTCACAAGATCAGTATTAAGCAAATTAACAATATGCGACTTTGTATACTTCTGTAGTGAATTTTAAAAATGCATGTATTCTTTTCGGGTTTAACATAAATCAAATTATCATGAATCAAATAGAAATTGAGTTATATGGTGCCAAATAAAATGATTCTAATACTTTTAACTATTAAGACATATGTAACAACTCATTACTTCAGTTTTAAAATAAGATATATATATTTTTTTTTTGTTATATATATACAACAAATAGGTTTTCCAAAACAAATCCTTTAAATTCAATTCTATAGAATTCTTTACAAAAATTCTTCTTGAAATTATTATTTAAAAACTCAAAATTTGGATGAACAGGGAGAACAAATGGATTTATCATGTTCTGGTTTGACCGCATATTTTATTTACCATTGTTTTAATAAAATATGTTACACTTCTTAGATAATAAAATATTAACAGAAACTATTAATGGTTTAATTTTATTGTGTGACTTATTTATTTAAATATTATTTTTAGAATATTTTTGATATTATTATGTAAATATTTGACCTATGCTATTTTATTTGTTTTTAACATTTAGAACCTATTCTGGAATGCTAAATATACTTAATTTATATTTATATTGGTGGTTCCATCAGATCCATTTTTATTCTACTTAATTTTCATGATATCTTAAATCTGCTTTCTTCATTCGAATCTTCCATATAACCGGTGAAGTTAAACCGTGATGGGAACATACGAACACAGGAAGGACTAGAAAAATTGAGTTCATAATATACGAAACATGCATGTGGGCGAACAAAAAATAACACAATTTAGTCCTGAAGAAAAAGAAGAGAAAATTTATATGAAAAGAGAGAAAGCTACTTTGAAAAGGAGCGGCCAATGACTATTGTCAAAATGCTGACGCCTAAAAACATAGTCATGGAATAAAGTTGGGACCGTCCATATCTATTTATATGCTTCCTAATAAAATATGTTTTGGTTTATTTCAAGATATGTTTTTGGTTGATTCTGATAATTTTACCTTCTTCCTTTCTTCTCTCCCTAGGAAGCATTCCTATTTTACCGTCCAATAAAACTCGCTAAATTAAATGGTGAATGGATGATTATATATAATAACTTTTTGAACTTTGAATTGCTGAATATATCAAACACATATTCATCGTACGTGTCTCATGGTTGCATATATGAGTAGTATAGTATGTATACATATATATTTTCTACAAATGTATACGCATTATATATGTAATGCATGCATGTGTGTGTAAGAGCAGATAATGTACTAAAATATCGTACGTTGACGGTGAGATGAAAAAGTAAAGTATCGTATAGTCTAAGGCTCCGATTGGTAACGAAGCTGTTGTGGCTTTAGGCTTTAAACTTTTGGCTGTAGAGATTTTGGCTTTAAAGACTTTAGGCTGTAGAGATTTTCGCTTTAAAAGTCTGATTGGTATCAAAAGCTGTAGAGACTGTGACTGTTGATAAATTTTTACCAAAAAATTTTTTTTTGGCTAAATTTATTTATAATAGAACAAAATTAATTGAAATTGTAAATAATAATTTGTTTATTTTTAAAATTTAACAAAAACACTACAGTTTATTAAATAAAGTAAGAAAAATCATTAAAAAGCAGCTTAATATAAAATATCTAACGATTTTTAAATCTAGATTCATCATTCACGTTACACTATTTTTCATACTCCACATGTCTTTTCAATCACAGATCAAAGTGATGGATTGTGATGGATGATGACGATTAACATTTCTCTTTAGTTTCTTTCTTCCAACGAAGAAAAAAGAACAAAGATTAAAAATTATTTTGTTTTTCTTGCCCTAAAAATTAAATATTATCGAAATAGCATTCTATTATTATTATTTATTTTTTTAATACTTCTAGAATAATTTTCCATATAATTTTTAGATATTTTCTTTGTTTTTTATGTTTTTGAATATTGTATTAATAATTTTCAATAAGATATTTTAGAGATTTTCTAAAAATAGCATTAGATTGTTTTTTTTGTTTTTTTTTGAATAATTCTTTAATAATTTTTAATATAATTTTTAGAGATTTTCTAAAAATAGTATTAGATTTTTTTTATTAGAATAGTTTTCCATATAATTTTTAGATATTTTCTAAAAC
>OVBB01000068.1:0-69847 GCA_900406415.1 Isatis lusitanica
TTAGAATCTAAATAGTTTAGATAAAAACTATGTTATTATAATATATGTAACTTATTTTAAAGGTTATATATATGTAAAAAAACTTAAAATCAATTAAAATATTTGTGTTTAATAATTTTAAAATTTCTAAACCTTTGAATTGTTAAATTAATATATAAATATTATTTTGTTATATTAGACAAATTATTTGTGCCCCATACAAAATGTCTTTCTAGATCCGCCCCTGGTCGGATGCGCAAGAGAGTAACAGAGCGGAGAGGACACAACAGCCGAATAGAGCCAAGAACACAACATGAAATAGGTAACTAACATCGAACTGCGTTGTTGTCGCCATGCTCATGACATCTTCCAAGTGCCTCGCCATCTCTCTCTAAGATATTTTGGTGTGGATGAGGTTGAGTTGCTTAACGTCAATGGGTATCCTACTCAGTGGCGGAGGTATGTAGAAGAGAGGGGGGTCAGTTGACCCCTATAAATTTTTGGAAAATTAAAATTTATATGTATTTTTAGAGAAAAATTTGATAAAATAGTATAGAATTAGCTTATTGACCCCAGTAAAATTGGTTGAAAATGAGATTTTAGTTCATTATTTTTTAAGCAAATTGATATTGACCCCAGTACATTTTATGGCTGGCTCCGCCACTGATCCTACTTATAGTTGATATATTCGTACGTCAGACCATTGACTTTTAGTTACAACATGCCTTTACATAATAAAACAAAAGAAGACTGCGACTTTTTAGAAGATCATCCATCCTAACATAGTCCAAAACACGTTTAACTGTGAAATTTTTGATGGGGTTCGGTGTAGTTAACCGTGTGCGCTCATACTCTTCACACGGTTTATAATAATTTAGAGGATAAGATACTCTTCGTTGTTTGAAAAAGATACTCTTCGTTCAAGTAGTTCTAGTTTATACTTTTCGAGGAAATTTAGTTGAAGATAAGGGTTTTTGAGTTAACCATACTTTATTCTGGTGAGAACAAAAAATAGTCAAATAGCTTGATGAAATATATCAGCTTGGTTCGCTTTGTAGTTTCCTAAAATGTTTATTTTTAGAGGTTTAAATTTTGAGTGGTCGTTTAGTAAACTTCTTTAAAATATCCAAATTATGTTAAAGAATTTGTAATATTGTTTACTTTGTCACTGATAATTAAGCAGTACTAGAAAAGAATAGAAAAACAAATGACGGATTACACATCGAAGAGCTGTTACTCTGTTTCACGTCGACGTCTTTTTCTTTGTTTGTGAAGATTTTACTCTTCGAAATTAAAATTACATTCAAAGAATTTGGAGGAAAAGCCATATGTTTTTATCCTTTCCATTTGACATCTTCTTCTTCTACCACTAAATAATACTATTTCCCTACCATGTCAGTTCCGAGTTTTTAAAAGTTTTTTTTTTGTTCAAAATAGAGTGGCCTAGTGGTTGTACTTGCAAAACGAGATAGTTTTGTTTAGAACTAGGCAACAAAAAAAACACTATTAGTATTAAAAAAAAGCTATTATTATTGTCAAACATATCTTAGGAATTTGATGGTGACATTGAAATGGTAATAGCTAATATATACCGGCGAAAAACTATCATACTGCTAAACTCAGGTCACAAATTTGAGGCTTTTAACTACTGAGACCTTTAAACTGTGGAAGGTTGAAACAAGACCATACTACTTAGTTATCATAACTCAGGTATCGGATAACAAATAACTAATTACATGCCATATACGAGTTCCTGATTCATTAATTTTGTACTCTAATTTCCCCCTAAGGGTTGTTGGTTCATTTAGATTTTACATATGTTCTGCACATGATGTTTGTTTCTTCTTTGTTGCAGGATTTAGTGATAGGTTCAATCTCAACAGGATTACACGTGAAGAGCTGTCACTCAGTTCCACGTGAACTCCTTTTTCTTTGTTTGTGCAAGTTTTGACTATACGAATCAGGGGAAGACGAGCTTACAATCACCAGCGAGAGGTAATATAACTTATTAAGAACCTTTTTCGTCACAAGACAAGAATGTTGTTGAGACATGAACTGTTTATGTCGTTGTGCAAACACACTTGTCGCAGGTTTGAACACCGAGAGGAAAACAGGAAAGACTGCTTGAGGACGCTTTACGGGTTGATAGAGGAAGCTGCGAAAGCCAACAAGATCGCTGAGGATGTAAGAACTTCGTATGTGAAACAAAGGCTCCAAGCTAATCCAGCTTTTATGGAGAAGTTACAAGCCAAGATCATAAAGTCTAAAGAATCAAATCCCATCAACGCATGAAAAAACTATTCCTGGTTCCTGCTTTTGTTCTCGTTTCACCAAAGAATCCAGTTGATCCTTTCAGGCCATCAATTAATCCGGATTTCGGATCCATAGAGAGTTGATGGTAAGTGTAAACTCTATATTTTGTTTTGCTTTGATTCTCCTCTCTCGTGAAACTTGGTCGTGTTGTTGGGGACTATTAGGACCATGAAACAGTCAAAGTTTCTTTATGGATTACAATATTTAATCTCCTACCCTGAAATTCGGGTTTCAATATGGGATTGGTTCGGTTTCTCCGGTTTAGAAAGAAATAACTAAAGAAAGAAAGAAAAGACAGTTACCAGTTTTGTTTAGGTAATTAGGTTCTTAATTGGAAGCGATTTTTAGGTACAAATTTAATATGATATTCATTTTTTTTTTAAAAAGAGAGCTTAATCTTCCATGCAAACAAAATAAATGAGAGCTTAATCTTCAGTTCCGACTTTTTCCCCTGCCGAAAATTTATGTTGAAAATAGTGTTCTGCGCATCGTATTAAAATTTCAACCTTCAAATCGAGATGCGACTGCATGCTTTAGTCATACAATTTATACAATCTGTTATTATTTTATGAAAATGCAACGAAAGAGCCATATACCAAACCTGACCACAAAAACACAATACGAGAGTAGTCGCCTACTCTTATCTTTTTTCCATGATGAAGACGAAGGAACTCTTAACCTCAGCAACCACCGCCCCCTCCTCCGCCCACGCCCCCGCAACCACCACCGCCCCACCAACCGCCGGGATGGTTGCGGGAATCTTTGTCGTCGGATGCTCCGTCGGCGCAAGAGAGTAACATAGCGGAGAGGACACAACAGCCGAATAGAGCCAAGAACACAACATGAAATAGGTAACTAACATCGAACTGCGTTGTTGTCGCCATGCTCATGACATCTTCCAAGTGCCTCGCCATCTCTCTCTAAGATATTTTGGTGTGGATGAGGTTGAGTTGTTAACGTGAATGGGTTATATATCCTACTTATAGTTGATAGATTCGTACGGACTACGTACGGACCATTGACTTTTAATTAAATATTTCGGTTGACTATAAGTTTTTTAGAATATCTCTTGTTTATATAATAGTAAAATAAAAGAAGACTGCAACACAAGGACATTTTCGAATATAGTTCAAAACACGTTTAACTGTGAAATTTTAATGGGGTTGCGTTTGCGTATAGTTAATGTTAGTATGAGCGCACACGGTTTATAATAATTTATAGGATAAAAAACTCTTCGTTCAATATTAGATAACTTACATTCGTTCAATTAGTTCTAGTTTATATTTTTCGGGGAAATTATAGTTGAAGATAAGTGTTTTTGGGTTAACCATACTATATTCTGGTGAGAACAGTCAAATACATTTTTTGTTTAGAGAGAGAATAGTCAAATACCTTGATGAAATATACCGCTTGATTTGCTTTGTACTTTCCTAAAATGTTTGTTTTTAGAGGTTTAAATTTTGACTGGTCGGTTAGTAAACTTCTTTAACATCCAAAATATGTTAAAGACTTTGTAATATTGTTTACTTTGTCACTGATAATTAAGCAGTACTACAAAATAATAGAAAAACAAATGACGGATTACACATCGAAGGGCAGTTATACTCTGTTTCACGTTAATGTCTTTTTCTTTGGTTGTGCAAATTCATACTCTTCAACATTAAAATTGAAATCGAAGAATTTCGAGGAAAAGCTCTCAATGTTTTTATCCTTTTCCATTTGGCATCTTCTTTTTCTACCACTAAACAAATTAGCTCATAAATCTATATATAAAGTTCAATACTCTCTTCCATTTTATTACTATAAAAGATATCTTAGGAATTTGATGGTGATATAGTATGTGCAACGTTTTCACAGCAACATATCCGGACTTCACGTTATTTGGTCGACTTATACTTAACACTAGTTGCAGAGAAATCGGATCAGATCTGGATATTGAAATGGTAATAGCTAGTACTGGTGAAAAAACTATCATACTGCTAAACTCAGGTCATAATTTTGAGGCTTTTAACTATACTGAACTCGAAGACCTTTAAACTGTGGAAGATTGAAGCAAGACCATACTACTTAGTTATCATAACTCAGGTATCCGATAACAAATAACTAATTACACGCCATATATGAGTTCCTGATTCATTAATTTTGTACTCTAATTTCCCCCTAAGGGTTGTTGTTGGTTCATTTAGATTTTACATTTTGTACTCTAGAGTTTAATTTCATTTTGTAAGGAAGACAAAAGCAAAAAGACTTGTATTAGTTTGAACTAGGAAGTAGTAAACTTTTTAAAAAGAAATATAATTACAGAACTCATTATCTCTAGACGCAAATAACATCTGATTATACATGAATTAGTATGTATACAAATACAATGCAGAGTTAATTAAGTATGTTTCTTGCTTTTGACAGTTCCTTTTGGGATCTTGCTAAGAACACTCGAGTCGATTTTTCTGTACAGCTTCCTCATCTTCCTCATCAACTTATTCGCCACTCTGTCCACGTCATTCTCGTACAGCTCATACATAACCGGCAATGTTTGCATGCTTACAAACCCTAATTAAACGGTACGAACGTCCATTAATTAATCCTCTGTTAATTTATCAATACTTAACTCATCTGCATATTTTTGCTAACTATAATTCTTACCTATGAAAAGAAGATTCATGAAGTTGAAATATGTCCCGATGATGGATAGGATGTAAAGCGAGATTGTTGTCTGAAAATATATTGTATCCGATTATAGGAAAACAAAGGTAACTAGAGTTGATATATATATCGAAACTATATAATAAATATATTGAAATGAATAATTCAATATCTTACGAGAATTAAGCGTGGAGGATCTCTCCCACAAGCAATGTCAAGAAGTTTGGAGAGGATTTTGTTGAACTCAACATGAAAGCTTGTTGCTAATTGCTCGAAAGAAGATTCATCCAGTACCACTTCTGGTATAGCTGGCCTTTCCCTGCATGTATTATTGATTAGAAAAAATCTGGAAAACTAGAAAAAATCCGAACCAGAGAAAGAAAAGATTAATCAAAAGATATATTCATTAATTACCAGTTGAGAAAATCAGAAGCAGTGGACCAAATGAAGAAAAGAAGGATGGAGGTCATTGAAGCATGACAAACTAGGGTAATGAAATTGTATTCCACTACTTCCATTAAGAACCATAAGAGACTAACTCCTATCACCAATGTTGCAGCTATTTTGGGCTCTCTCCATAACAATATATCCGCAACTGTGATCACAAATATATAAAAAAAAAAAATTCAAACTTCGTGTATGACTACAAAATCATTTAGAAAAACATGAATGACTCTTCTAATATATTGTGTATCTATTTTTCACGTACATATATATCGGACGATATAAAAGTTTATGAAGAGAAAAAAAAGAAGAAGAGAGAAATAAAGACCTTTGCCTCCTCCAAATACAGAGTGAATTGATCGTTGGCGATTGAAGAGCTTGGTTGGTGGATGCGTCGGTCTTTCGTCTTCGGAATCGGAAGATCCCCAAAAGATGGGCATGATTGGATTGGATGAAGATGAAAATATGAAATGCTTACAAATTAAATGGAAAGAGTAATAGTGATTAATTATATATAAATATGTAAATTCGTTGTGATGTGTTTGCGGGGGAAATGCAAGAAGTATAAGAAGAAGAGATAGAGAGACTAGAGAGGTTCTAGGCTTGGGGACAAAGGTAACCTATCTTCATCAACCCAAGCAAAGAATGGGGAATCGTTTTGCCCTTATTCCTTGTCCCATTTATTTCTTCATCTTCATGTCTTCTACATATACAAACATTTTAAAACCCCTTTGTTTAACTATTTTTGCATATATTTATGTCTCATAACTTTCTTATATTTACCGATGGTAGTACTATACTTACTCGTAATAAGAAAATTGAATCGAAATTCATTTGAGAAGATCGAAAAGAAACTTGAAACATCTATTTTGTTAAATATTAATATGAGGACAATAAATATTTTGTTTTATTAAGAAAAAAGCATCTATAAAACAAAATATTTGTTGTCCTCATATTAATATTTTAAAATTTTGTCGTAATTTTAACCCCTTGTTGACGAAGGTATTTATTTTTAGAAGAAAAAAAAGAAAGAGATTACAAGTGAAATATATATGACAAAGACAGTCAAATCCTAAGTTACACTCTAAAGCAAGAAGATGTTGTCTTCGATTGCATCTTCTTCTTCTCCACTGGTCAACTCAAGCTTCAATTTTCAAAATTCGCGGAAACCGCTTATCCCCTTCATGTCTGCGGCGCCTGCATTCAAAACCCTGACGGAGAATCTGACGGTGAGGGTGGAGAGAGCAGAGAGCCGCGAACTGAACGTGCCCCTGCTCTCGCCCTTCACTATCGCTTCGTCACGGCTTGACTCGGTCGGCAATGTCGCGATTCGGATTGAGCTCAGCGGTGGGTGTGTCGGTTGGGGAGAGGCTCCGATATTGCCGTCGGTGACGGCGGAGGATCAGCTCACGGCCATGGTTAAAACGCGGGAAGGCTGTGAGTTTCTCAGAGAGTTACCGGAGATGAAACTGGGTCATGTTCTTCAGGAGATCGGAAAAGTTCTCCCTGGCCACCGTTTTGCCTCTGTAAGTCTGAAACTTTTATCCTCTGTTTGAGCTTGTATAGCCTTCTTTTCTCTGTATCATTAGTAAACCTCTTTGGGAAGAAAAAGAAACATCTTTTCTTATCAAAGAGAATAAGGAAATGTGTGAAGGTAAGAGCTGGGATGGAGATGGCGATGATCGATGCAGCAGCTAAAAGCGTTGGAATGCCATTGTGGAAACTATTTGGTGGGTCTTCAAATACGATCACCACCGATATAACAGTTCGGTTCTAACCTTAGCTTTCCTGGTACAATTCCCCTTCTATTTGTGTGTGTGTGTGTGTGTTTGATGATGAAACTTGGGATTGTCTGTAGACTGTTACTGGCGTGAAACAAAACACTGGAAAACTAGTAAAAGAGTTAGTGTCGTTTTCGTTGATGTGGGTCTAAAAGAACTTTTGTGATGGTCTGTCAATGATGTTCAGATTCCGATAGTTTCTCCAGCTGAAGCTTCCAAGTTGGCTGCAAAGTACAGAAAAGAAGGGTTTAAAACCTTGAAGCTCAAGGTGGGGAAGAACCTTAAGGCCGACGTAGAGGTTCTCCAGGCTATACGTGCAGTCCATCCTGCTTGTTCCTTCATTTTGGATGCAAATGAGGGTTATCAAACAGAGGAAGCTGTTGAAGTTCTCGAGAAGCTTCATGGTAAATCTTTGAGTCATTCTTCGGTGTTCTTAGTTAGGAGGTCATAAACGCGGAAAGTTTTAGAGGCATTGCTGTTTTTAGAAAAACTCACAGCCTGTTCAATGTCTTTTCTCGGTCAAAACCTGAAAGTGTAGGTGATTGTTTTTTTCCCAGAAATGAAGGTTACACCGGTTCTCTTTGAACAACCCGTCCACAGAGACAATTGGGAAGGTCTCAGACACGTGACTCGAGTTGCGAAGGACAGGTTCGGAGTCTCTGTTGCCGCAGACGAGAGTTGTAGAGACTTGACTGATCTCAAGAAAATCATCAAAGGTGATATCGTTGATGTTGTTAACGTCAAACTCGCCAAAACCGGTATCCTCGAGGTTCTTGAGGTAATTGAATTGGCTAGAGCTTCTGGAATTGAGCTTATGATTGGGGGAATGGTGGAGACTAGACTAGCAATGGGGTTCTCAGGTCATCTTGCTGCCGGCATTGGGTGTTTCAGGTACTGAACATGTAAAGACCTCATTTCTCTTGTTGATTTGACCGTAAATATTCTAACAAGTGTTAGATGTGATATACAGATTCATCGACTTGGACACTCCACTTCTTCTGGCTGCTGATCCCGTTCAAGGTGGCTACAAAGGTAATATAATACTCTCTGTTTTCTTCATCTTGCATCTTGCCCTGTTAAAAGTATGCCTGGCTTGTATCCCCATCTTCTTCGTGATTTTTGTGCGTCATTATTGCAAACATAATTCCAAAACGAATTCGTCTTGTGAAACGCTAACCATCAATTGAGTTTCAAAGTCTAATGCTGGTGGTTTTGTTGGCAGCGTCCGGTGCAGTCTATGAGTTCACAGATGAAGGTGGTCACGGAGGATATCTTCAATGGGATGAACTTGCTTTTTGAGTCTACCTAGGTCTTTCTTTTTATAGTTAATAGTAAGCCAATCTCAAGTTTGATGTTAGTCATTTAAAGAAAGGCATTACACCTTGTCGTAAAATTTCAGTTTTCGAGAGTAAATCTAACCTGCAAGCTTTGTAAGCTCCATGGAGTACCAAATAAATGTAGGAGACTCATCACATTACTCGGATTGATTTGTGTCTCAAACACACAACAAGCAGTCAAATTCACAAGTGAACAGTGTATCAACAATATTAATGAGTGATTCTTGTTTCGATTTCTCTCCTTTTTATTAGTTTCGTCTGGATGACAAATTCATTTTTTACAGTGTATAGAAGTCTCTCGTTAGTCGTCAACAGCATATTGTAGCCACTTACCTAAATCATTATTATGTAAATAGAAAATACGAAAAACAGATTGCAACTGGAAATGAAAAGAGTGAAACTTTTCAATAGAGGAAAGGTCAAAATGAATTGCTTTTCTTGCGGAGAAAACAAAAAGTGTGTGTACAGTGGTAGGTGTGGTGGTGACTGGTGCGGCGTGAAAATGTCAATAGATATATAAATCTGGTAAAGGTCCAGTTACAAAATTAGATTATTTATTTTATCTTTCACTAAAATTCGATGTTGGCTATTAGATAAATCTACAAATATTCTGATAAATTGTTTTTTTTTTTCTTCTTCTGAAAGTGACCAGGATAAGTAAGCTAAAAGAAACACAAATCATTCTAAAACAAAACAAATGATTCTCTCCAAACATGAATTAAAATCGGATTATACAATTTATTAACCTACAAGAGGAGCAATAATAAGTTGTGACACTACTCACTAGGCGTGAGAAACTTAAAGTTCATATCACGATCGATGGTTTGGACCCACTACTTTCTATTATTTCATTTACTCTTTCTAACACCACTATTTTTTTAGCCTTGTTTTCTCATAGTATAAGTGTTAATCCATCTCCATTTTCTAGTTTCTGGGTATGTTAAATAATGATAAAATAGTAACATCAAAATTTCAAAGCCGAGACACATGTTTGTATGAGCTACAACTTCAACAACCGATGTGTTAACATGTATTATTTAGTGATCAGCTACACCAAACATTCCATGTTCTACCTCCAAAAGTGTTTTGTGGATTATGATATAAGCTCTTACTTACATATATACGTCATTCTATTCCTGCTGCAATTCGTTAAATCTAGTACTCGTACCATGCAAGCAAACCCATTCCAATGTTTGCTTCTTTTTTCATGTTACATTCATCTTTTTCCAACGAATGCACACGTTTTTAGCTATTCATCTCCTAGTTATGTAGACCTTAATGAAGTGTTTTAAATCTCAGTCTACAAAATCTAGGTACCCAAAAACTAATCTTTCCATTAAAATGCTACATTAAAGAATTTACTACAGTTGCGCCAAAAGAAAGACAATTGCAAAAGACGAATGTTTAATGAGTGATTGTGGCAATGATTATTCACACGTATCCCCAAACGCACGCTTCTTCTCGAGATCATCATTTTATAAAAACTAATTGATTTTTGTTGTTGTGAACAATATTGAATTAATCATGTTTATATACATATACAAATGCAATTCTCCATCATGTTATCACAGTGTGTGTGTGAGATTGATAGAAGTAAATAATGACTTTTAGGAGACGGCAACAAATATTGGGACGACACAAGTACCATCACCGAAAGTCCTCTTCGCCTCTTTCGCTACTTAAGTCTTCACACTTCGACCCCACTTTTCTTTTCTTTTTTCTTTCTTTCTGCTAACCCATATAACAAGTTGTGATCCTATATCGCAATTCCTGTGTTTTGATAGTGAAAATATTTATATATGTACTCTTATTAGTCGCTTGTTATTTCTTTGGTCGACAATCCACGTACGTATAGAGATAAAGTTGGAGATATCTTTAGTTAATAACTTAATATATATATATCAAGTGTTGATTTACAAGTTTATAAATGCATTTTTCCCCACTTTATAGTGCTATTTTTCCGCTTAGAAATAAAAAAATGGCGGAAAAGATATCAAGGCACCAATACAATTAATGAATAGTCTAAACACACACACAAGTCTAAAATATAACAGTATTATTTGAATACTTTTCCTCGATCGATTTTAGCCATGAATCTTGAATGTTTAATGTTCCTAAAGTCAAATGAGTCGCGAGAGTTCTTATTAATATCCACAAACCAAGAATGTTTATCCTTTTCTTTTTTCCATGCTCTTTTATGTATAAGCAATCTTTAAAAAATTAGCTCAATATTTACGATTTACAACTGGCATTCAAACAGGCTTTTATACCAACAATTTTAGAAACTGATCCGAAGTATGAACTAACGAATCTAATCGCCTGAAAACATACACATATGCACGTTAGAAGTCTCATACAAGTTTGAATCCACAGTTTACCAAAATGATACAAAATATCATTATCTGAGAACCTCAAACTTAATGTTAAGGTTTTGATCAACCACTTGACCATGGAAACTATAAGGTTTTGTATGTTATTCCAATGCTAAACTAAAATGATAAGACGCCGCACTATAAGCAAGCGCACTAATAGATTAGTTTTTCTAAAATTATTTGCAATCTATAATTCTTAATAAAATTAGAAAATACAAATAAAGTAGAACAATGTACGAAAAAATCTGTTCACTTTTCCGTCTCTATAAATAGGAAGATATACACATATCAAAAACCACAAACACCATAACACACTTACATTAAACTGTCAAACCAAACAAAAGAAGAAGAAGAAAAATGGTGATGATCAAGGGCACACGGGTTTCCATTTTGGCCCTCGCGGCGGTCCTCCTAGTGATTCTAGCCCCGGCGGCAGAAGCGGTGACGTGCTCGCCAATGCAGCTAAGCCCATGTGCAGCGGCGATAACGTCGTCTTCTCCACCGTCAGCGTTGTGCTGCGCGAAGCTGAAGGAGCAGAAGCCATGCCTATGTGGGTACATGAGAAACCCTAGCCTCCGTCGCTTCGTCAGCTCTCCTAACGCCCGTAAAGTCTCTAACCGCTGCAAGCTCCCCATCCCAAGGTGTTGAAAACTCAGGAAGACAAAAAGCGTTTGCTATTTATGATCATCCTATATATGTTTGAATCCTACTTTTGGTTTGTGTTTAAGGATGTTAATTATGATCATCAAGTAGTAGTTAATTAAAGTAAGTGGTACCCTTGAGAATAACAATGTGTGATGATGTTTGTATGCCTCTTGTTTCCTTCTTCTTTTTTGCTGTCTTATTCTGGTTGTGATCAATGTAGAGATGATATAAGAAAATATATTTCATAAACACAAAAGAATCAATTATGGGTACACGAAAATCACTGAACAAGAGGACATAATCTTGTTTGGTCAGAAACACAAACTCCAACTAGCATTCATAAGAGAAAATCTGGTATTTCGACTGGTTTCCTTGTACTTACTTCTTCTTCTCTTCGTCGTGATCTATGCTTACTACTTCTCTCCCCATTCTTATTCTTTTTCTTCTTCTCTCTTTTCGAGCTCTGTTCTATGATCTCCGAGTCAAGATTTATTTTGTGCTTGTCTTTTTCTCTTTCCTTCTCCTTGGCTTTTCCCATAAGAACGGTTTGGATCGCACGTGACAAAGGCTCATCGTTACTACTAGCGTCTGGCTTCGGTCTTTGGTTCATCTCCTTCATCCAGTTTCACCACTACAGGTCTTGGTTTTGATTGGTTCGTCTTTTTCTTGGGTTTAAATGAGTCCACGGATATCTCATTCGCTGGTGGATATTCGTTTGGTTTGCTGTTATTGTTGCCATCTCTATCATTGTGGTCGTCGCTTTTCTGAGAGGAGAGATAGTACAGGCCATGGTTTTTCTGTGTTCTGCGAGTAAGGATGCAGATTCAGGCTGAGGAGGTAAAGACGATGAGGCTTCTTGTTGATCTCTGATTCTGAGTTTAGCAAGAGAGAAGCATGGAGAAAATATATTCTGGGCTTTTTTGGAATAACGGCCTGTTTTTCTTTCACTGGAAATAAATGGGCTTAAAGAATAATAAGTCCAATAAAATGATATCCATTAATGGTGTCTAACATATTTTATGCCTTTTTCTCTATGATTTAAAAATTATAAATTAAAAATAAGTCAAATATTTCCAAGATTATCTGTAATTCTGTATGTCTGTTGTTCATATATCAATGACGTATTTTAAAAAATAAATAAAACTTTTCTACTTCCTTTGAAAACTCGAAAGTTTAAGCTGCCACATTTTTTTTTTAAAATAATCCATTAGTAGGCTTGAAGTTGGATGGGGAAAAAAAAATAGCAGAAATCTTTACAAGTTAGTGTAAACAAATACTATTCAAAATTCGAAAGCTACCTCTATAATTTATTTAAACCTAAGATCCTGAACCAATACCTCATCGTGGAAAAAACCAATACCTCTTCAACTAAAAAGGAGACACGATTTTGACTATATCCTCTAATATACATTATATGATTTTATTACGTTTGACATTTGGCAGTAAACTTAAACATCAACTTTATTTTCTATTTGTTTTGGTTCATAAAAATCGAAGTCTTTTAAATATATTTTAGTTCGACCTAACTATCACACCTCTAAAAGAATATCATGCTGTCTCTCTCTCTACATATCCAAAATCTCCGAATATTTCTTCTCATCTTTTCCCCAACCTCCAAATATTTCCCAACTACCGTCCTTTCTAATTTTAACCGTAATTTTTATTTTCTTCTTTTACATGAGGTATATATCTTCTTTAACACAGACCAAAAATCTTTTCTCTCGTAAACGACGTCTTTTGCCAAAACTAAAATAAACGTAAGTTATAACTAAAACAAGAGAGACAGCAATACACGATCATCATGAATTAAAGTATACTAAATTTAGGGAGGCTCTCGTTTTCATGGACCTATTAATGTTTTGTCGTTTTCAACAAGGCTAAAAATAAAGTTGAAGTTGAAGTGCGGTTTGAAAAGTTTTTCTTTTTTTTTTTCTCCTAAAAAGAGAGCAAACTGTTTACGCATCTGATATTTTAAATGTACGGATCATACTAACTAATTAGTTGACACAATTAGTATATAGCCGTATGTATATATTAAAGTAATATATATGGAGATTCCTGTTTGAAAATACGGCATGGAACGTTTCTAATTTATAGTTAACGTAGTAGTTTCTCATATTCCAATGTATAGAAATATAGTACATGGAATCTATGTTTATTTTCAACGTTTTGTGTTTTTTTATTACACGAAGAATACATTGGTTCATTGGAACTAGAAATGGACACGGGCGTTGGCAGTCTTATGGATTTAGTAAGTTGGTCAACTTAATTAACCATTTGTTAACTCCTTCATTAGCAAATTAAATTAGCTATTAACTGATTTACATGCAAAATTAAATTATTGTTTTATGCATACGTTGCCATAATGCAATTGCGTCATATCCTGAGACAACTTGACGACATGTTTTAGTTTGTGCTAATTCATTATAGTTGTAAACTTTCGATTTAATATCTATAGTGATATACATATGACCTTGTTGTTCATTACTAATTCTTTAGAGCTAAGATTCGCGATTGATTAATATTACATGTTATTTTTATTATTAATGAATCTTAGATGTAAGGTTTATGTCCAACGCGGTTAGATGTAACTTTATTATTCTGTTTTCACAAATACTATATGATACCAAACAAAAATGAGGTAAAAATGTATACTTTCAGCTAAATTTTGTATGTGGATATAAAAAGTAGAATATAGACATGTAGTCTAGCTTAAAATATGTTATTGAGATAATCATGTCGCATTTTGAAGTGTTATCTTAATAAAAGTTATAATAATCTCATGTCCATTTAGCAACAAGACTTCTGTGGATTATGTTTACTGGTAAAGTGGTAATGCGTGATGCATTGATTTCCACATTACATGAGATGTCTCGTCTTTATTAGTGCAATCTGAGTGGTAAAAAAATATTTGCCCAATTTTATCTTTAGAGGAATATCGTGTGCGTGGGTGTGGTCAAGGGGAAGCAAAAAAGACAGATATTTCAGATGACTCGACTTTGTACTTATCTGACTGGGAACAAGACACATGAACAATGATAGTGTTGGTCCGGATGATTTTAAAGATATGCTCATCAAATCAGTATATTAATTATAATTCATAAACCACATTATAAAGTATTTGATTACCTTCGTGACTTCTTTGAAAAAACGGTACATGTCAAATTTTAATATGAAAGTTAATATATATATATATATATATATATATATATATATATGTAAAAGTAATACGAAAGTTAATATACCTAATGCCTTATGAAAAATTTAAAAGTAAATTTTCTTTAATTGTACCGATGACTAAACTATATAGATGCACGTAATATGTAGCAATACCAGTGTTGTGAAATATAACTTTCATTATTTGAGGGGTAAATATGCATTTGCTTTCAGTCTGGTGAGACTTGGCTAAGCCCCGTGCTCGTCCAAAGGAGCTGACAAAGAGACAAGTAAGCTACATTATTGAACCCTTTCACGTCATAACTAATGCCATAAAACCAAAACTGTAGCTAGCACCTGCTTATAAGAAACACTGTAGCAAAGAAGTCTATAAATGTGATGTCATGCGTTACAACAAACTCGAAGTGCCGTACGTTTTTTATTTGCTAGTTGCATACTTGCATAAACAAAACTTCAGTCAAAACCTTCCCATACGTGCATGCAGACCCATCGTACCGAGCAAAATGTTAGATTTCCTTGGATCAAGAAGCTTCTCGTTGTTCTCAATAGCGCATCCTTGAGCTACTGGATTTGTTAGTTCAGTTGACTACCATCGTTACGTTTGATGTGACCGAACAAGCGATACAGGACTTGTTACGCCACATGCTCTTGCCAAAGCTTGCTTTGAATGCATGCACAAACACTTACGGACCATTTTATCCTCCGTAAGTAAGGGCGCTAGCTAAAGAAAAGTCTCGAGGGCTTGTCTTTGTAGGCGGCCAAGACAATATATATACGAAGATTCTATAAAGTTCACGCTGAGAGGCAAGTTAGTTTTTTGGCTGATAATATCTAAACAGAGGATCTTATATTTTATTTGCATTATATATATATATATATATCACATTGTGGTATGTTTGTTCTTTATATGAATTTAAACTAAAGTTTTTTTTATTGAAATTCTTTTATACTCGGCAATATTTGATGGAAATTATGGCCAATTAATTAGATTATATGGTAGATTATATTAATTTAGCATATTTTCGAATTTCGATTATATGGTAAATGAGACTCGTACAAGACTGAAATGTTAGAGTTAAGAGTTGTTTCATAATAAGATAAAAACGAAAAGTTGTTTAAAAAAGCATAGAATGATAAGCGATGGGTATGACCGTATGAGTATGACCGTATGAGGATGTATATATTTCAAAGGAAAATGACGTAAATAATAGATAGACATTATCCTTGACGAAAAAGGAAGCGATGAAAAAGGATAATTGAAAGGAGAATGATGAGCGATGGATCATAAAAGCCAACCTATTGCATTGTACACTTGCACGATACTTATCATTCCACAAAATTAGGAAGAAAACCCAACTAAATATTATTTAAAATAATCAATAAAATTGAATAAATTAGTTCACAATTACTCTTAAACTATATATACTCGGACCCGATCTAATCATTTGGCCTTATGATAACAATTATGGGTTGTATGGTAGATGCCTCATTGATGCATTAATTGGAGAAGAAAATAAAAATCATACCCTATAGGATATAAAGAACACTATAAGTGATTATTCGATCGTAAACAGTCTTGCAGATGCATCTATGACTATATGATCCTCTAGGATTTAAAGAAAGCTTAAGATGATAAAAAAAGTTATAATACACATGATTTAATTTGTTATTAATTATTCTACGTGGGGTAAAGTCTGCCGTACAAAATTACGTGGAGTAATGTTGAAATGCTTACATAATTTTACTTTGACTAGTCTCGTCTTTTTGTTTGTTCCTTATAGTCAAGAACGATGAACTGTTAATTTGTTCTACTTATACTAAAATAATTAGGTTGTTGTGAAATCGGGGAAAAGAATAATGAATTATTAAAATGGTCCCCTGATAAATGTTTTTTGTTCTTAATTATTTGGTTGAAGAAAAAAAAAAAGGGAATGTGTTGTGGAGAAGAGAGCGCGAGTGGAACTTGTTGCTACCCAATTGTCGCCACACTTCCCACACGTCCCTCTTGTGTCTTTACTTTTCACCACTTCCTTTCTTTTCAAACTCTCTTTTTCACCAAATCACCATTTTCTACCAGTTTTTTTTCTTCTTGTTTTGCGTAGTTCAGGTTCAAGCTTTAAATCTAATTAAATGTAAAATTTTCTTTTACCAGTGACTCAGTAACTAGTAGTACATTATACATATCACTGGCGGTAAATATGATACGTACGTCGTTATTTGTTGGTTCTTTTCTCTATGAGCCTAGGAAGAACTTTCTCTTATCTTTAGATTACTATCATGACCATGATTTATCTTTTACTACTTGCAGTATTATAAGTGCTCCTATAGCTAAGGCACAAAATTAATTCACTAAAATCTAGTAAACCTTGGAGCACATGCAACTCGATTAAAAAATGTTCAAACCTTTGTAATTGCATTAATTAATTAAAGCAAAACCGCGAAGCAATAGTTTAGTCATTTGTTGTAGAAGCTATATGGCTCCTTTAGATTACGAATGGGTGCTGCATCCCCATCTCTCTGTCATTCCTCAATAGTTTTAAAAAGTTTCGAATATAGTTTACGAATCTGTGTTATTAGTACTATATTTTATAAAACACCAAAGCCAAATTCATCTTTTCTTTTCAAGTGCTCATTTAAAAAAAAGCTAAACCTCAAACATTATCAGTTTATTTGATAATCTTTTAATCAAAAGAGGTCGACATTATCAATTCATTTATCAGCAATGCCTAATCAAATTCCATATAAGCACCGTATTGAAATGTCTTGTTTGCCCCCTCATCTTCATAACATGAAAGGTCCCATTTTCTCCGAGAACCAGCGTCCATGTCTCGCGGACCATTAGCGTTTCGTAGGTACGCCCGCACGTGTCGAGATGTAATCGGTCACGTGCCAACCAGGGGTGGTTACATCAGCATCCGACGTGGCGATGGTAATGGCCACGTGCTACAAAACCTTGTATAGAAACACCCACCCAATCCCCAAGCACTCGTATTCATTATTTAATTTGTAACCTTGTATAAAAAATTTTTCAAAGGTCCGTATATTTAAACAGTTTAAAGTATTTTTTCAGATTAACCATAAACAAAACAAAAAAAAGGAAAAAAACAAAATAAATAAAGAAAAGAAAGCAAAAGCAAAATCAAAATCGATATCAAACAACGCCTCGACCTTTCTTTCTTTTTTTCCTTCTCATCGTCTCCGTTGAACAACACCACACACATAAGGAAAAAAAACCAGATAATTCTATGGTGAAACGAGCTCAGATTTGAAAATTGACCGACGTGGAAGAACTCGGAAGGAAAAAAACCTTGAGTGGCGGAGAGAGATTTCTTCCTGGATTGCTGACGGACAACCAAGAGAGAAGCTCGACGTAAAATGGCGACGCCGTTGCCGGATTTTGAGGCGGCGAGAGGCGGCGGAGGAGTGGCGTCTTCGTCAACCACGGTCCTTACGAGCTCCGTGCCTTCTTCTTCTCGTCCGCCTGTGGCGAATTCGTTCTCGGAGGACGCGGAGGAGATTTCTCCGATCCTGATTTTCCTCTTCTTTCACAAGGCAGTATGCAGTGAGCTGGAATCGCTTCATAGGCTGGCGCTGGAGTTTGCCACTGGACACCACGTTGATCTCCGGCTGCTTCGTGAACGGTACCGGTTCCTGAGATCGATCTACAAGCATCACTGCAATGCCGAGGACGAGGTAATGCGAAAAGCTGCCTCTCTTCTTTTTATTTCCCCTGGAAGCTCCGAAAACCACAATTTCGAAAACGTCTCTGCTTTGAATTTTACATTTGACGTTTTACCAACGAACGACTCATTGGCGAATATCTGCTTGCCAACAATGTTAAGTTTTCTTTTGGTTCATGCGAGAGACTACTGTAATACTGGACATAGCTGCAAATTTTTCTATGTTTGATCATTTACTTGATTCTTTGAGTGTTTCGGAGATAAATCTATTGCAACATATGAGGAGAAACTGTTGACGTTTGCGAATCTGTGGATGTAGGTAATCTTTTCAGCTCTTGACATACGTGTGAAGAACGTAGCGCAGACATATTCTCTTGAACACAAGGGTGAAAGCACCCTCTTCGATCATCTGTTTGAGCTGCTCAATCCTGCCACGGAGATCGATGAAAGTTATCGAAGGGAATTGGCGAGCAGTACCGGAGCACTCCAGACATCTGTTAGCCAGCACTTGGCAAAAGAACAGAAACAGGTCTTCTTCTTTTTTTATGCTCTTGTTTTTCCTTCACAGAAAAGACGTGGTTTCTCTGTTGATTTCTATTAACACAGAGCCAATATCGAGGATTATGCGGTGGTCTTAATTGAAATTAGTGTTTCTCTTCGCTTGCCGACAGGTCTTCCCGTTACTTATTGAGAAATTTAAGCATGAGGAGCAAGCTTACATAGTCTGGAGGTTTCTCTGCAGCATTCCTGTGAATATGCTTGCCGTGTTTCTTCCGTGGCTCTCTTCCTCCATTTCAATAGATGAAAGCAAGGAGATGCAGATGTGCTTAAGCAAGATAGTTCCTGGCGAGAAGCTCCTTCAGCAGGTAAGTTTTGAATTAAGATCCGACTTTAGAAATTAAAAGACTTTTGGAGTTGTTGTTTGATATTTTTCCTTGTTGAAGGTCATTTTCACATGGTTGGGAGGGAAAAGCGATACTGCGGCGTCGTGTCGCATAGAAGATCCTCTGTTCCAGTGCTGTCTGGATTCTTCTAGCAGCATGCTTCCTTGCAAAACTAGTAGAGCACAGTGCGCATGTGAGGGATCCAAGGCCGGGAAGAGAAAGTACTCAGAGCTTACCGAGTATGATTCTTTTGATGCTCCTATGCACCCAATTGATGAGATAAAGCTTTGGCACAAGTCAATCAACAAGGAGATGAAAGAAATAGCCGATGAGGCTAGAAAAATTCAGCTGTCTGGAGATTTTTCGGATTTATCTGCTTTTGATGAACGTTTGCAATATATTGCTGAAGTATGCATCTTCCACAGGTATTTGTTGCATCCTTTTATATACAATTGAAAACAGAATATTTTCAATTATGCATGTAGATGTTGTTCATCTTTGCTCTTCTCATGCTTAAGCACGTTGCTGCATGAGATTGTTATCATTATAAAGGTAGTTCTCTCAGATTTTCTGAGATGATATATTTTTATGTTGTCGTTGCAGTCTTGCAGAGGACAAGATCATATTTCCAGCAGTAGATGGGGAGTTTTCATTTTCGGAAGAGCACGATGAAGAAGAAAACCAATTTAACGAGTTTCGATGCTTAATTGAAAATATCAAGAGTGCTGGAGCCTCTTCTACTTCCGCTGCTGAATTTTACGCCAAGCTGTGCTCACATGCTGATCAAATAATGGAAACTATTCAAAGGCACTTCCACAACGAGGAAATTCAGGTGAACTTTTGCTTTATTTGTTCTTACATATGATTTTGTTGAAACTATAAAAGTTCGGCCTAAGATCAGTTGATACCATAGGCTATGAAGATCCAAGATACCTATTTGGGATGTCAGCTAACTTCATAATGTTTGCAGGTACTACCCCTGGCACGAAAGAACTTCAGCTTTAAAAGACAACAAGAACTTCTCTACCAAAGCCTGTGCATAATGCCCTTGAGATTAATTGAACGTGTTTTGCCATGGTTGACGGCATCTTTAACAGAAGATGAAGCTAAGAATTTTCTGAAGAACTTGCAAGCTGGAGGTACAATCTACTGTTTTCATTCTTGATTAAACTAAACCTTTTTAAAAAATTATTAGCTACTCACAATCGTGCACGATTACATGGTTTCGTTGTGGCCTCAGCACCTAAATCGGATGCTGCTCTCGTTACTCTTTTCTCTGGTTGGGCATGCAAAGGACGCAAAGCCGGGGAATGCTTGTCTCCAAACGGGAATGGTTCATGCCCTGCTAAAACACTAAGCAACATTGAAGAAGTCTATCTTCAGTCATGTAATGCTTGTGTGTCTGTGCCATGCTCGGGTAGGAGTATAGAAGCGTGTTGCCAGCGTCAAGATAATAGGCCAGCTAAGCGAACTCTCGTATCGTCTTGTGAAAAAAATGCCACCCCTCACTCGTCAGAAGTCGCGAACGGGTGCAATCCATCTGGAAATGGTAGGTCATGCTGTGTTCCAGATCTCGGTGTTAACAGTGATTGTCTGGGACTTGGTTCCCTTCCAGCAGCTAAAGCTATGAGATCTTCTTCGCTGAACTCTGCTGCGCCCGCTCTTAATTCCAGCCTCTTTGTTTGGGAAATGGATAGCAACAGCTTTGGTACGGGACATGCCGAGCGGCCAGTTGCTACGATATTCAAGTTTCACAAGGCCATAAGCAAAGATCTGGAGTTTCTTGATGTTGAATCTGGAAAGCTCATTGATTGCGATGAAACGTTTATTCGTCAATTTATTGGTCGATTTCACCTACTCTGGGGTTTCTACAAGGCTCATAGTAATGCAGAGGATGATATCCTTTTTCCAGCCTTGGAATCGAAGGAGACGCTTCACAACGTCAGTCATTCTTACACGCTCGACCATAAACAGGAGGAGAAGTTGTTTGGAGATATTTATAGTGTTCTTACTGAACTTTCAGTTCTTCATGAGAAGTTACAAAGTGATTCTATGCTGGGGGACGTAACTCAAGCGGACACTGTTCAGGCTGATATTGATAGCGGTGACTGTAAGAAGAAGTACAACGAACTGGCTACAAAGCTACAAGGGATGTGCAAATCCATTAAGATCACATTGGATCAGCATATTTTTTTGGAGGAATTAGAGCTCTGGCCTCTATTTGACAAACACTTCTCCATTCAAGAGCAAGACAAGATTGTGGGTCGCATAATCGGGACAACGGGTGCTGAAGTTCTTCAATCTATGTTACCATGGGTGACGTCCGCACTTTCTGAAGATGAGCAAAATAGAATGATGGATACGTGGAAGCAGGCAACTAAGAACACGATGTTCGATGAATGGCTCAATGAATGCTGGAAAGGATCACCCGACTCATCATCAATGGAAACATCCAAACCTAGTGTACAGAGAGGTAAAAGCAATTGCCTAACTATTTTTCACCAACTTAACATCTACCTGGTTTTATGTGGAACTTAGATGTTTTTGCTTTGGATTTCGTAACTCATAATTTGGCTGGCTACTATAGTTTTTCTCTGCTAAGGTTGTTTTGCTTATGTCAAGTTTATTTTTTATATAGATAATGATCATCAAGAAAACTTGGACCAAGCTGGTCAACTTTTTAAGCCGGGCTGGAAAGATATTTTCCGCATGAATCAGAACGAACTAGAGGCTGAAATCAGGAAGGTTTATCAAGACACAACACTTGATCCAAGGAGAAAAGATTATCTAGTACAAAATTGGAGGACCAGGTCTGTTTTTTTTAACTACTTCCCTGCATATGTCCGTAATTCCGCATTTTTCATGCATACCTGACGTAAACTTAGAACCCCAAATCGATAATATCATAATAATCTCCCCTGTATTACTTGAATTTTTTATTTTCACAAAGTGGAGGAGTATATGAGGGGGCTCATGAATTTCCCAGTTTACCGTTCCAAAAAACCGTGTATATATTGATATATGTGTATGTCCATGATTAAACGAACCTTCTGAACAATAGCGAATCTATAATCTAATTTACATCCCCTTCCTCCCTGGTTCCTTTTCTGTCAAGAATAACATTCATTTTAAATTCCAATTGGTGGTGCTCTTATCAGTCGATGGATAGCGGCTCAGCAAAAGTTGCCTAAGGAAGCAGAAACTGCATTGAATGGTGATGTTGCACTTGGATGTTCCCCATCGTTTCGAGATCCCGAGAAGCAGATATACGGATGCGAGCATTACAAGCGTAACTGCAAGCTGCGGGCTGCTTGTTGTGGTCAGTTGTTCACTTGTAGGTTTTGCCATGACAAAGTAAGCGACCATTCCATGGACAGGTAAAAAATTATGCCAATCTCCGTTACTTAAATTGAAATTCTTTTGTTTTTCTTTCTCGGTGATGTGATTTTTATATTTGGAACACTTTACAGAAAATTGGTGACGGAAATGCTCTGCATGCGGTGCCTCAAGGTGCAACCTGTTGGCCCCATCTGCACAACTCCTTCATGCGATGGATTCCCAATGGCAAAGCACTATTGCAGTATTTGCAAACTTTTCGATGATGAAAGGTAAGCAAAACCCCACCAATATAATCCGTATAATAATCAATTGCGATATTTTGCGTTTGTTAAAAATCAAACTTGAGCCGCGATTCTAACCTTTAGAAACTGTTATCTTCCTGCAGAGCGGTTTACCACTGTCCATTCTGCAACCTATGCCGGGTCGGTGAGGGACTAGGAATCGATTATTTCCATTGCATGACATGTAACTGTTGCCTGGGGATGAAGTTAGTAAACCACAAGTGCCTCGAGAAAAGCCTCGAGACAAATTGCCCCATATGCTGCGAATTTCTTTTCACGTCGAGTGAAGCAGTCAGAGCCCTACCATGTGGTCACTACATGCACTCAGCTTGCTTCCAGGTTTGCAAATTTCTCTTTCTCTCTCATTAAACTTGAGTTTCCTTTTTGTCGCCTTAAATCAAATAACTTTCCTGTTTCTGTGGTCTCTTTCAGGCTTACACTTGCAGCCACTACACATGTCCAATCTGTGGAAAATCATTAGGAGATATGGCGGTAAGTTAATCCCCGTTCCTCAGAGCGTAATCTCCTCAAATCAAATCATTGCAAATCCCATTCACTTAACTACTTCTTCTTCGTTTCTTTCTCAAACTCGACAGGTTTATTTCGGTATGCTTGATGCACTGTTAGCTGCAGAAGAACTTCCAGAAGAATACAAAGATCGCTGTCAGGTGAGTAACACTAAACTGCTGTTTCTTTTTGACTCTAGTTTAATTCAGTTGATGACACACCCTCACACGCACATGTTTCAGGACATTCTATGTAATGACTGTGAACGCAAAGGAACGACACGGTTCCATTGGTTGTACCATAAATGCGGTACCTGCGGTTCTTACAATACCCGTGTGATCAGGTCAGAAACAACCCCGCCCGACTGCGCAACCTCATCCTGAAAACGATGTTAGAGGTTTTTCACTCTCGTTTCTCTCTTTTTTTTTTTTTTTTTTTTTTTTTTTTTTGGTTTTCCNTTCTGTTCCGCACAACAATGTGAAGAAGGTCTATAGAAAAAGCCGGTTGATAGAATTTTTATCTGTATAGTCTCTGAGATATTAAAGATTTTGAAGAGTCTTATATTAGGTTACCACCATACATTTTGGCTTTTGGGCAAAAGCCAAAACTCGTTTGTTTCTGGAACATCCCATACCATTCCCTCCTTTCTCCTTTCTCCACATATCCGCTATTTGTTCTTCTTGCATAAGCTGAGACTTCTTTGAAGAGTGTACATAGTTGCATTTTTTTATTGTAAAAACTTTCATTTCCATCCTTCTTATATATTACTTCCTCGTGCGTTAAGTTTTTCCACCAGGGCAAAGATTAATCAGAGCTTGTTAAAAGAAAGGGCATTTACCGTATGTTGTTGTATAGTGTTTTCCTGTAAACTCTAACGAAAGGGATTGATACATAACCCCGGAAAGATGAAGAGTGAAGACCAATGACATAGAGAAAAATAGTCATTCTATATAGCATACGGAGAAGTAGATATTTTGAGTTG
Organism: Isatis lusitanica; assembly: GCA_900406415.1. Taxonomy (NCBI): domain Eukaryota; kingdom Viridiplantae; phylum Streptophyta; class Magnoliopsida; order Brassicales; family Brassicaceae; genus Isatis; species Isatis lusitanica. The sequence continues at coordinate 24,365 of OVBB01000068.1, forward strand.
TGGGGTTTAGGTTCTCACCTTTGTTGCTAAACCTAAACTTCTCAAACCTAACATCAAAGCAAAGTATCACATAAACGCTTGTCGGCTAAGTATTGATGATACAAAGAAGCACGGATAATTAAGCCATGGTTTGCCGCCCCATTGACCAAAGCTTGATAAGACAAACAACCATTGATTCATATCCCGTCACTTGCATCAAAAGTAACATTCGATCATTTTCCATGAAAGTCCTTAGCATCAGAATTTGATGGTCTGTAGAAGTCTCATTTCCATAGACAGTGGAGGTCATGGACAATACCTTGGTCATACATACTCTTCTCATCCCAACCCTCCTCGTCTTCGCTTTTAGGTTAAGGCAGTACTTTTTCCGGTGCTGGCGTTACGTATCAACGGCACCATTTCCTTCCTGCTCCCGCTTAAGATCCGCAGATACTTAAGATACAGTGCTTTTAAAAATCTTAGATTCCCTCGTCCTTGAACTACACTGGTGTTACGTCCCCACGGCTTCTATTTAATTTAGCCGAGAACTGGATAAGGTCAAAACTCAGTTTCTACTTATAACATTGTTTTTCATTTCTAAGTATAGTTTTGTAATAAAGAGAAAAAGCAGCGCGAGGGCAAGGTAGTTTGTATTAGTCAATCTTTCCTTGATACAAAATTTTCAAATTGTAACAAATAGTTACTGTGCTTTTGATGGTAAGTATTTGAAAAAATAAAAAATTACTGGTATTTAAAAATTTTAAAAGAAACAAGAGTGTACAGTGTATAATGACGAAATTTGAGTGGTGCTGATATTCTATATGGATTTATCTAATTATCTCCATAATTAAGCTAACCAACTAAGGGTCCTTCAAATATGTGTTTCTGCTCTAGTTTTATTTTGCATCTTCTCATTCTTAATCAAAAGTTATTACGTAGAAACAAACTCGAGTTGTACTTTTTGTTTGGGTAAAAAATTGAGTAACTATAATCGTGATGATCAATTTAATTGGTAAGAAAACTTGGTAGAATGTATGAGTATATATATCAATCTGAGTTCGGATTTTAAAATAATAATCTTCGTTTACTTTTGGTGCAAAACAGTAGAATTAAACTTACTTGAAACGTTGACAAAAAAACTTACTTGAAACAAAATAGTTTCCTCTAATTTTTGAATATGGCGTATTTTATAGGAATAAACAAAGCTGATTTCTAGTCGGAAGAACGATCGAGTACAACGTTACAATCGCGTCCCTAACTTTCTTTCTCTCTCTCTCTTTCTCCTCCGAATAATTCGAACAGAAGAATAAAAAAGTAAAATTTCTTGAGAATAAATATACACACAAACGAAAAGAAAAAAAAAAACGAAACTTTGAACTTGCTCCAAAGGAAAGCTCACCAAAATTGTAAAGAAAGGACGAGAGAAAAGGAATCTTTCTTCACAGTTTCTTCATTCAATGGAATTCCCTCCGCCTCCTCCTCCGCCGGAGAGATCGAAACGCCTCCACAACTTCACCTTACCTTATCTCCGATGGGGTCAGCAGAGATTCCTCAGGTGCGTCAAGCTCCCTCACCACCGATCCCCTTCTTCTTTCCCTTCTTCGTCTTCCTCTCCTTCTCCCGATCGCGCCGCTCATAGATCTCCCGCCGTTGCTGGAGGTGGAGAGTCTGGTCCTGCAGACGGCAAGCTAAGGCTCGATCTCGCGTGCGACGGCAAACCAAAGGTCTCGACTTTGGGAAATGGAGGCGACGATGCCGTCGCAGCAGCAGCAGCTCGGCCGTGGAATCTGAGGACGAGGAGAGCTGCTTGTAACGAGCCGGGAAATGAGCCGACGAGGATCACCGAGTCTTCTTCTCTCCGGAGACACGAAATTGGCGTGAAGAGAGGCAGTAACGAAGGTGGTGATGGTGATGGAGAACATTCGCACAAGAACGAGAAAGTGAAGTTCTCGGTTTCGTTGCTGAGAGAAGAAATCGAAGAGGATTTCACTGCCCTTATCGGGAAAAGACCTCCTCGAAGACCAAAGAAGAGACCAAGGATTGTTCAGAAGCAAATGAATGTAAAGTTCCCTCTTTTTTTTCTTTCCCATTTGTCTCTTCTATAACACAATTTGCTTTGTTGCTAAAATTCTCATTTGAATAAAATTTCTGCAGACTCTTTTTCCCGGATTGTGGCTAGCAGAAGAAGTAACAGCAGGCTCTTACGACGTCCCTGAAGCTGCGGAAACATGAAAGGTGATTCCTTGGTTTCTTCAATTTGAGGTCCAAGATCATTGTTGTATCAACTCTGTTTTCTCCTCTTGCTTTCTACTTTTGAATCTTTTCCGTTGTAAAGAGTAAGAAAAGAATTAGCAATGTGCCCTTTTTTTTAGTGAATGAAGCCATTTTACTTTGGTTTCTTGATATTCTACTTCCATTGTAAAAGAGACGACTGGTTGGTGTTTTTCATTACCAAAGCTAATTGTAATCTCCATGGCAATGGAATCTCCAGCTGTTTTTTTTTTTGTTATTAATAATGCAGCTCTCTGCAACTTCTTTACATCTTGTTCCCTATTTAGTCTTCTTGTTGCGCACTGTTAGCAGCTCAGGAGTAACTTAAATTCGTATCTTGCTATGAATATGCAAAAAAGGACCTGATCTTCCTAGGATCGATAATGTTTGTGTCTCAAGAATTTACCGAGGAACAATGTTTCTCCTGTTAGATATTTTGACGACTTTGCAGGGTTCAGACCAAGATTCCTTTTCCAACAACATCTCACTATGTCCAATGTTTCGGACAGCTTCCTTTCTCTCTAGTAAGTTGAGTTACAAACACTGTTATATGTATTGAACACCTGAGCTGGGACACTTGCTCCTTCATGTAATTAGGTTTTACATATTTGATTTGATGTTCCAGTGTTAACTGTTGTATGAAAAACTAAAAAAACACTTTTGTAAGATAATGCAATAATGATTATACACTGACAATGATCTGAAACAGAAACCTTTGCACCTTCGTACTTCATGGTCAAGAACTTCTTCTGCAGTTAGCCACCGGTTCTCTTAAGATATAGTATTGAAAGACTTCAAGGTGGCTCACGTTAGCAGTCTCAAGCCTTGGAGAACAGAGGAGAAAGAAAGAATAAACCGTGCCTTTGGACACTTAAAGTAGAAGGTAAGGTACTTATTCAACCCTCGAAAATCTCATATTAGATATTATGTTTATATTTTATTTCTCTAAGCTCATTGTCTCGTGCAGTAGTGGCACACCACATCCATTATTTTTAATAGAGGTTGAATTCAACCTCTAATCCATAGACTTCAAAGTTTCAATCTCAAATGTTTCAAACACATTATGATCTCCTAAACCTCTTCGTTCATCATCTTCTCATGGAAACATCGTTTCCTTTACATCTTCCGCATTCACGATTAATCTAAAGGGTCTCGATTTTCTTCATCGTTCAAGGGTGAGTTTTCAAACTTCCCTTGCATTATCTCTGTTTCTCATTGGTTTCACTAATATGACCGTTTGTTTCGTAAAAACTCCAGCAAAAGGGACCATCATGATCTGTGCTGAATCAAATCACGAGCGCATTTCGTTCGCGGGAGATCTCGGCCAATCAGATAAAGCGCCCCATATGGAGCAACAACAACCATCAGGCCTGGTTCGAAGAGACACAACGCTTTTAGATTCATCAAATCCAGATTTCGAGTTCCACATTTCAAGAAACTTCGATGATTCCTCACCAGCTGATGAGATCTTTGCGGACGGGATGATCCTCCCGATCCTTCCTTTCCAAGTAACCACTGCGTCCGCCATGCCGAAACGTCTCTACAAGTACGAGCTCCCTCCTATCGTCTCCGCTGCTCCCTCCTCCTTTCTTCCTCCTACGCCATTGCCATCATTACCTCAACACTCGAGAAGATACAGCGACAAGGAAACTCGCGGAATCGGAAACGGTCGTGGGAGCGGCGCAAACTCGGACTCTGAGGCAGAGAAATCATCAAAGTCGTTTTGGAGCTTCAAGAGAAGCTCGAGCCTTAACTGCGATATAAAGAAGAGTCTGATCTGCTCCTTTCCTCGTTTGACGAGAAGCAATTCCACAGGATCAGTGATGAATTCCAAGAGGGCAATGCTAAGGGACATTAACAAGCATAGCTCGCAGAGACATGGAGCTCCACGTCCAGGGGCAGATCCATCATCTTCTTTGTCTTCTTCTTCTTCTCCTTCCTCTGTCTGCTGCAGCTCGCATCAGTTCAGACCACAAAAGCACACCGAAAAGAATGGTGGCAGAGGAGGACGAGGAGGAGGAAGCTTTCGGATTACTCCCGTGATAGGTGGTCCATCTCCGTTTGGGTTAGGATCGATCTTACGACTTTCCAAAGAGAAGAAGACCAAGAACAAGTAATACTATGTTTTTTTTTTAAAAAAAACCAAAAGTAGGACTCTCTTTTAACGAACTCGTTTTTTCACGCATGAGATTCTGCAACAATATCCACGTAGATACATTTATTACCTTTATGAGTTGTGATTTATAATAAAGGTAACAATATTCCTCGTGTCTATTTTCCATTGGGTCTATGTGTATGTGTTCTTGTTTGCAAGTGGATCGTAATCATTTGACATCTGTTGTCGGAATGCGACAGAGCATCTCTGAACTAAATACTTTGAATTCCGGTATCTTCGTCATAAATCTCTGAAGAAAACACGGTCGTTATGTTACTATCTAGGATTTTGATTTTCAGCTTTCCTCTCAAAGAGTAAAACAAAAATTTCTTAAATTATCAGATCATACAAAATTGGTGGGTGAAGACAAAAGGAAGCCGTGACAATATGTGTGTGTGTACAACAAGACTATAACTCATTTCTGGAGATGGTACTGAGAAAGGAAGTCTTGATATGAAGAAGAATGATCTTGCCATTGCGACAGAAGCACCTTGCACATTAACAAAGCTTTCATATCAAAATTCGTATCACGATCTTCGAAGCAAATCTCGACCGGAGACATATCATCCAGCACCTCAAGCCCTGATCTTCCTCCACAACCATCATCACTGTCTTTACGACGCACTTTCGAGACAAACATTGTGACTTCTTCGTGTTCTCTGTCTGAATCAGCTGTCTTTGTGATCGGAGAAAAAGAAATGAACCGCTTCTTCTCCTTCTGTGAATCGTTGTCGAGCCACATGTCATCGTCAAGTGAAATGGTTGTCTCGCCTACACCTGAGTTTGCCATCTGGCGGGCCGCTTTGGAGATTTGGTTGCACCGGTCGGAGAACTCTACATCTGGTGAGAACTCTTGTTCTGTATTCAGACAACCATTACTGAACTCGTGTAACGTGAGGAGGACTGGGAGTGGAAGAACAGGACCAATGAGCTCAACACCGGGTTGCACCTTCTTTGACCATTTGCTACTTCGGCGTGAAGGTTTCCTTAGTAAGAAAGGTGGTAACTGCGGGAATTCCGGAACAGCTAAGAACTCGAGAGACGCTTTCTTCTTGTCTAACAGAACACCCTCAACCTCAGTGTAGTTTGTGAATGCAAGCAACAAAAGCTCTATAGGTAAGCTTGACCAGGTTTCTCTCAATGCAATGTCGAAAAGGGTCGTTGGTGAGCTGATATTTTCGAAGACTGCACTAATTGTAGAGGAACATCTGTCTCTACCGAACCCGCAAATCTTCAACTTCTCGCATAACTCCTCATGGTAGGTTAAGATAAAAGAATTGCTCTTCTTCGAACCTGATGATCTCTTTTTATTCATCCTCGAGTCTAAAAACCCGGCTAGATTCCCTTTTGCGTGAGCAGAGAGATAGTCGAGTTCGAGGTATTTGAACCGTCTAGGGAATTTGTATTTGTCATCAGGGAAGTATAATAAGTTCACCTCGTCAGATTTGCAGGCTGAATCTATGTGATCTACTACTCCCAAGCTATTTAAAGGATCACGAGAAGCAGAGAACTTGACTGCTTCGAGCTTCCCTGAGGATGTTAACCGAATCAAAGTAAACCCATCTGATGAACCAAGTGTTGGAAGGTACTTGTTTAAAATGCCAAAACCAAGAACAAGAACTCTCTTTTTCTGCCAATCAACCCACACCGGAAGAGACTCCTTCATGATCACTTCTCTAATCACACAATCCCCGCAGAGACATTTTCCGGCTGGCGAGAGTAGATTGTGTGGAAGCTCCCATACATACAAGGAAGAAGGATCCTCGGCAAGATAAGAAGAAGGTCCATAACAGAACATTTGAGACTGTGCATTCCAAAATGACCCTACTATAACGCAGGAAGTGGTCGATTCATTGCTCTGAAACCCGAGATCAGACAAGCTATAAACATCCATAAAGCAAGGCTTCTCAACATCATGCTGCCATTTCAACAAAGGCACTCCTGACCTCTGATCACAAAGATATACATAGCTCCGGGAAGCAAGAATAAACCGAAAGCTGTCACAACCCGCCTTGGCAAACGCAACAAACTCTTCCGTTCCAGCCATGTTCAAGCCCTCAGTTTCCAACAAAGATCTCACACTGCAATCTCCAGAGCTTCTGGTGATAACAAAGACTGCATCAGATCGAGCAACGATAAAAGTCCCAAGTCTCCAACCAAATTCACATCCTAACCAACTCTGATTCACTGATTCACCTTGGTGATCCTCCCAAGAAACTTTCATCTTGCAGCCTCTGAATCTACTACAACGTATCTGACTCACATCAAACACGAAGACCTCGCCGTTCTCTAGCAAGACCAAACACTCTGCAGTAACATGAGGGCTCCAAGAAGCGCTCGCAATCGAACAAGTCTTAAATTGGTTACTTCCGAGGTAACTCAAAACCGGTCTGCCCCGAGATTCATCGTACTTGACACAGTACCAGTGAATCGAATACAGTAAACAAACCATAACGTATCCGAATTCAATCGCAGAAGACCACTTGTAGGCTCCCAGATTACTAATCGGTTGCACCAATATCTTCAAAATTCTAGAAAAGAATCGCTCTTTCGCCACAAATACGTCACCTTCGTCCCAACCCATGACCTGGATACGGCCCGAATCTCCGGCGGAAAGCAGCACGAACCCAATTTGATCGAGGTTAGTCCCCGTGGGGAAAAACACCAAGACGGAATTTTTACCGGGGCAAGGGAGAAAGTGGAGGCGATTGTAGGAGAGAACCCTAGCGGCATCATTGTTAGGATGTGGAATATGGAATGAGGCCTCGATGGCGGAAGAAGACGACGGAGGGATGCCGGAGACGGTGAGAAATCGGGCGTGAGTTAGGTGAGGGACGCGACAGAGAATCGGAGGAGAGAGTGAGGGAGAAGAGAAGAGTAGCTGCGAGGATGTTGGGTTCAAGAAGAAAGGACTAGACGATTCTCCGGCAGAGGAGACGCAGGCTTTGCGACCCCAATCATCTACAACATCCATAGGGGTTTTTGACGGAGATTGGCGGCGAGAGGAAGTCAGTTAAAGAAGGAAACGGCGCCCGAGTAGGCAATTCGACGGCCGAGTTATCGCTGCTCGGTGCTTGACCGTGCCGAAATAGAGCTAATCGGTGACTGTATACGGTGACCGCGTTAAATCCGCGGAGAACGTATAAGAAGAAGAAGACGGCGAGTTTCGTTAAAACTCGGAGCTCAAATCAACAAAATTTTGTCCATTTGAGCCCAATTTATTATTGTGTCATTTTTTCCACTTGCGTATATTTATAAGATTATAGATTTTGTTAATTATAACAATAAAATAATTAATTTTTATCTAATTAAAATAACCAATTGATCAGAAATATAACTCATGTTTTCTCAAGAAAAAAAAATATTATATATTTTAGAAAACTGAAAAATGTTATTTTTAATATATACATATATATATATATATATTTGTGTGATGTCAAAAAAAATATATATATATATACATATATATATATATATATATGTATTTTTCTTAAAAGTATAAGGGTGTCTATCATAGTTTCTGTGCAACGCACCACAACATCATCTAAGTATGGAACTTTCATGGACCGATGTCAAAGTGCGGTTGCGTGGTCTTTTGGCAGCAGAGCCTTCTTAGGCCGTCTTAGAGTCTTCCCTGTCGCGGTTAAGATCACATCCGAACAACGAATAATGTGATCAGCGTCTCACAAATGAGGCAAATTATACTAGTATCAAGAAGAAAACAGGTTCATTAATCACTCATGACGATAGTGATCAATTCAAGGGCACCACTCAAGACTCATATAGACAGTGCCTAACTCCATAAAATTTGTTCTCTATAGAATACAAACCTGCACTAACATATCAATTTATGAGTAAATTCTTGATTTAAGCAGCTGAGTTGATATACGGATCCTTCAAGTCGCTTTCAACTCTTGTTTGTATACTCTAAATCAAAGAAAGCCTAAAAAAAAGAAAGAACAAGTTTCAGCAACTCTAAACTCCACCAATACCATAGAAGCCTGAAAGGTAAATTGAGCAACTTGCTCATCAAGAGATCAGCACCATTGTTTTTGTGTGTTTTATGTTGTGCGGAAAACATCTTTCTCAGACACGACCTAGCACCCTTTTAAACTAGAGCTCTGATAATATCAAAGAACAGTACTTCAAACTAGTGAGCTTAATCCTTCAGAGTTCAGACCAACGAGATAAAACACTGTTCCAGAAAATTCCGTGAAGTCTCAACATAGAGATACCAATACGAATTAACATGGATTACTTTCAAACAAAGAAAAGCTTTACACTTTTCAGAAGCAATTAAATTCCAAAAGTACCTCAACCTATCTCTAACACGTTATAATTCATCAGCCGAATTCGAATACAACTTCTACACGAAACAACATAATCTAGGGAAAGAAATCAGCGAGAATTCAGACAAGGCATGAACATGAAAATAATCGGGATTTCGTCGGAAGAAAACGCATCTCTGGCTCTGAGTGAGGCGACAGAAAATTGCTGTCGGAGGTAAATCTGAAAAACCCTCGAGGTTGACGACGGGAAGAAACTTTACGACGACTATTTACGGACACACACACACGTGTAGGGATGAGATTAGTTTACATATAAGAAAGTCAACTGGTTAAATCTGAGCCGTTTAAATCTGCCTACGTGTATTAAACCCGCGTTTTGCATCACGTGTTTTGCGACCGTGTCTTAGCGGACACCACCAGGCGGAGAATGATTCGGAGCCTTTCTTTATACCGTCATCCGTCGCTCTCTCCTCCTCCTCCTCCGTCTTCGTGTTTATTGCTTCTCTGGTTGCGTGTTCTGTTTTTCGATAAACCCCAAATCAAGGCAGAATCTGAGAATCGAGAGGGCCTGTGGGATACAGTTTCTCGAGGAAACCAAGAGTTTTAGAGTCCTAAACGGATCGATAACTCGAGAACGAAGCGTCTGGATTGTGGGGGAAACAATCTAGTTTAATCTGAGGTGGGTTCGCTGAGAGATCATCTGATCAAATGCTCTTCCTGAAATAAAAACAGCTCCTTTGGAGTTAATTTCAGGTGTGCTTTTTCTGCAATGCTTTCGACTTTGTCAAAATCTCCGATGCTTTTCTCCCTAGATTTTGAGGTGATTTAGTCTTTTTTTAATTAGGAAAATGTTTCATGATCTGTATCAAACCTACCGACCAACTACATTCAGCTGAATTGCAAAATAAAAATTGCACCTGAAATCAATATCTCATACAATGAGGATCAGCCTAATTTCTTGAACGATTCTGTTGATTGTAGCAGACAGAACAGGTCGGTAAGGTAAGGAGTTTTGTGCTATGTCGAGCAAAACCCGGAATATGCTGGAAGATTTGGTTAAAGATACTTCTTTCAAATGGCTGCTCGGGAAACAAAGCTCCTTCGATGACGAAATCGAGGAAATGGGAAGATCCCCATCTGCTGGCACCAATTGGATAGCTGAGCTTTCTCCTGTGGCCAATGTGGTTGTTCGTAGGTGTTCAAAGTACGTAACTTTCCTCATCTCTATAAGTAATCAGTTTGAACTAAGAATTTTCAGGGCTCATAAGGGTATGTCTTGTTTGATTAGTGATATGATATGATACTGGAATAATTTGTAGAAGAGTGTGAGTTTAGTAATAGATTTCACAAGGGTAAGTTCTAACTAAAAAAGCATTTACATAAAGAGAGTTTTTTTGGATTTTGATTACAGAAATTCTACCATTAGATAGCCGCCCCCACATTTACACATATTGTCATGCAGGCAGTTGATGCAAAATAAGGTTATTAATCCGTCTTTGCAATTTAATTATTTGCGTATTCTATTGATGCAGAATACTTGGTGTTTCTGCAAATGACCTGCGAGATAGTTTCAAGCAAGAGGCATCTGAATCGCTGAAGCAGCCTTCTCTATTTGCAAGAAACTTTCTAGAGTTCTGTTGTTTCAGGGCACTTTCACTGTCTGTGGGAGTAACAGGTCATCTAGCCGACAAAAAGTTCCGCCGTTTAACCTTTGACATGATGGTCGTCTGGGAATTTCCAGCTGCTGCTACCCAGGCTTTGCTCAGTGTAAGACCCCTTTTTCTCATTTCTTCTACAATCATTATAGACATCTTTTCTTTATCATCGTTTTCCTTTGAAACAGGTAGAAGAAGATGCAACAGTGAGTTTAGAAGCCTTCTCACGGATCGCGCCAGCAGTTCCTATAATAGCTGATGTCATCATATGTGAAAATCTGTTTGAAATGCTTACTTCGTCAACGGGTGGTCGACTCCAGTTCTCTGTTTACGACAAGTATTTATATGGACTTGAGAGGTAAAGTCTCTATCCTTATAAGAGGAACTCCTTTTTCTGGAATCACTGTGTAGACAACTTTTTTTGTCTTTGTTTATAGAGCGATAAAGAAGATGAGGACTCAGTCCGAATCATCTCTCCTTTCTGGTGTTCGATCAAAAAAAGAGAAGATCCTGGAGATAGACGGGACTGTTACTACACAACCAGTTCTCGAACATGTTGGAATATCAACATGGCCAGGTATTGTTTACAATGTCTCAATAGGCATGGTCTTCGCATGTTTACGTACCCGCTCACTTTTGCCATCATACTATTCAGGTCGCTTAATTCTGACGGACCATTCACTATATTTTGAGGCCTTAAAGGTCGTATCTTATGACACACCAAAGCGATATGACCTATCTGAAGATCTAAAGCAAATAGTTAAACCCGAGTTAACTGGTCCTTGGGGCACTCGGCTTTTCGACAAGGCCGTCTCTTACAAGTCTATATCTCTGTAAGGCCGTGTTCTTGTTCACTAAATTGATCGTAATCTCTTGTACAAGACTGAAAAATGCTCTGTTTTGTGAATGACCAATTAACAGCTTTTATTGTCTCTCTTTTCTCTAGATCAGAACCAGCGGTAATGGAGTTCCCAGAGCTTAAAGGCCACACACGCCGAGATTACTGGCTCGCTACTATACGAGAAGTACTATACGTTCACAGATACATAAACAAGTACAAGATCACGGGTTTGGCAAGAGACGAAGCACTCTCAAAGGCTGTACTTGGCATTATACGTGTGCAAGCTGTCCAAGAACTCAGTTTGACAAATTCCATGTGTTACGAAAATCTTCTCCCTTTCAATCTCTGTGATCAGCTTCCTGGTGGAGATCTGATTCTTGAGACGCTTGCAGAGATGTCTACTTCAAGAGAGCTCCATCGATCAAACAGATCCAAAGATACAGGTTACACTGCTTCTTTTCAAAATCATTTATACCTAAGGGTGTTTCCTTGATCTTAACCGAGAGTGTGATGGCTAAAAACGCGTGCGCTAGTTAATGTCTAATGCATATGTAATTTATCTACCAGGGAAATTACACTCCTCAGCTTCAGATGTGGTTTCACAGCTGGGTTGTGTGTTTGGAGGGTCTAGTCCAAGGAGCAGAACGAGTGAGACGAATAGTCTTGTGGTAGGTGAAGTAGTGGTTGGAGATGTGAATCCATTAGAGAGAGCAGTGAAGGAGTCGCGTAAGAACTACGAGAAGGTAGTGCTTGCGCAAGAGACGATTAATGGAGTCAAAATGGAGGGCATTGACACCAACTTAGCCGTAATGAAGGTAAAACAAAAAAACAAACAAACAAATTTCCAACAGGAAGAGTATTGACCGTGTCTTGTGAAACATTAAACTGCTTTTTCCCCTTTTTCCGTTTTTTGGCAGGAACTGATGCTTCCAATAATGGAAACCGGGAACTTGATTTTGTCTCTGATGTATTGGGACGATCCTATGAAGTCTATTGTTTTCTGTCTCTTCTCCAGTTTAATAATTTGGAAGGGATGGCTTGTTTATGTGTTTTCTCTTGCATCTCTCTTGTCCGCAATCTTCATGTGTCTCACAAGATGTTTGAGCAGAGAAAAGCTCATGGTCGAGCTGAAAGTGACCGCTCCTCCACCTATGAGCACGATGGAACAGCTTCTGGCGGTCCAGAACGGGATCTCGGAGCTCGAACAGAACATTCAAGACGGAAACATCATTCTCCTCAAGTTCCGAGCTTTGTTGTTCTCCCTTTTCCCTCAGGTTTTGTCTTCCCTCTTATTTTTGAACACAAGACGGTTCTCATACCGGTGTGTTTAACCGCGAATTTGAAACTGCTTCTTTCAGGCGAGCGAGAAGTTTGCAGTTGCGATGGTGGTTGCAGCGACGATGATGGCCTTTGTTCCAGGACGCTACTTGCTTCTGGTGGTGTTTGTTGAGCTTTTTACAAGATACTCGCCGCCACGAAGAGCGAGCACAGAGCGGCTAATGAGACGGTTGAGAGAGTGGTGGTTCAGTATACCGGCGGCTCCTGTGATCCTCCAACATGACAAGAACGATAAGAAAAAGAAACTATGAGTAAACGGCTCTATTGTATGTACCGTACATAATTTATATTCCTGCATATTAATATATATGCAATCATTTTTTTTTTTGTTGCTTTCATGTGTAAATGTGTATCTATGTGCGAAATTAATAACTTTGTTTACACGTTTGCAATATGAGATGTTTGTAACCGGAATTGTACATCTAATATAGAAAAGTATTGATCCAAGAATTCCAGAAATACAAATCAAAAGAGACATGAAAATGTAGCAAAATTTAAGAGGATTTATATGTAGATGCCAAAGGAAAAAAAAAAAATAAGAACTAAAAGTGATCACAGGAAACAATGTCTTGATTACAAAGTAAATAAACAAATCATAACTAATTTTCAAAAAAGTAATTATTGGTCCCTCGAAAATTCTAATGAAAAGAACAAAATTTATTTCCTGAAGAGGAAAAATCAGGAAAGAATCTATATTTTCCCGTGGAAATAACTTGCGAGTATTAAAGATCGCGAAACTCGGTGAAACCATCGAAACCAGAAGAGGAAGAAGAAGAGAAAGAGCTCCTCATGTTAGGCGCGAAGTAAAGTGGATCATCAAAATTCGCAAAAGGTTGATTTCCGCAAATAAAATTATCGGCTGGATTCGCCGGCTGAAAAATTGAATATGTCGAAAAGTAAGAGTTATAGTTAACCCCAGCCGCCGCATCGTACATCGGTTGACACAGAGGCGGAGGAGGAGGAGGAGGATGTGGCGGCGGAGGAATAGCTACAGCCGAATATGGCAGAGACGAATTGACCTGTCCATGTTCTCCGACGTTCTCATCCGTCGTGATCACGGAAGAGGACTCGCTATCTTCGCAAATCGTAGCATTGTTGAAGAACATACCCTTGGCTCCGGCGCCGGGATAGTTTCTGCTGTAGCTATTTTGGCCGAAGCCTCGATTCCGATTGATTTTCTTGTCGACAGTGAGATCAGAGACACTCCGGTTAATTGATTTCCCTCCTCCACGATCCGTTACTGCGCTGCCGCCGGAATCTTCCTCGGAGCGGGACATTCCGGTGAGTTTTTGAACGAGAGCCATGAAATCTTTGGGATTTGTGTGTATTATTTTTGGGGTGTTCGTGTAGATGATCACCGGCTGGCGAGGTTTCGCGGCGGTGGAGGAGGAAGAAGACGGAGAAGGAGGTTTTTTTATGACGTGGGAATCTTTGTTGAGTTTTAGCAACGGAGACGGCAACGGCGACGGAGGATACACGATTCCGACGCCGGTGCCGGAGTTGTCATTAGGTTCTCTCTTGGGATGGTGGTGGTCGTTGAACGATGAGCTCATTTAATATAGGAAAAAAATTAAAGAAGTAATGTTTTTTATTACTGAAATATATAAATGAATCATCATAAACCAAAATAACCAATACAAAAATTAACGAAAGTAAAACAAAATGACAATAGTTTGAAACATTTTTGTGTGATGTAGATGAGATGTGCAAGTGCAAGGAAGAGTGGCTTTTATAACGTTCTTCTGTTGTCTCTTTGTAGGCCACGTGTATTCTGGCGCGTTTTCTAAGTGGATATTTTCCCCCATGTGGTGGTATTTTATTTGTTTTTGTATGTAATTGATTTTTTTTTTATTTAGCATAATTTGTATGTAATTGATTAGTTATCGGTTTTAAATGACAAGTATTTTTTCTTGAGGCTTAATACAGTTAAGAGATCTACGCCACTAGATTAGAGCCGTGATGATAATTAAGGATTCCTTTAGATAATTATTAGTTGAGAAAATTATGGATCTCACTGTAAGTCACATATTTTTTTATGTTTTTTCTTCTTTTAACATCCGTCACATGTTTTTTTTCTAACAAACCTTACTTAGATTAATTAAAGATGGTACTACTCTTGAACAGAGGAGACCTTGAGTGCGTACAAAGCAGATTGTACTACTTTTAACATCCGTTGTCTATAATGGTGGAACAAAGTTTGTAATTTGCCAATTGAGGACAACATAATAATTGAATCAACATTTAAGTCGAACATAACTCTCACAATTGGTAGCTTTCTTTCTCTCTTCTTCGCAAATGTGATTTCTCTTTGTAATACGAGTCTCATTGACCCAATTATACTACAGAGTAGCACAATTCGTTCAGATGTTACATCCTGACTTGCTTGAGTTTGTCTCTGTTTGTGTCTCTAGGTTCCTTCTAATCAGGGCCGCCCCTTGGCATAAGCTACATAAGGTCGTTTAGGGTCTCCATGATTTCTGAAATATTCCACAAACATAATTGCTGAATCCCACTTTTAGAACCACCGAATTTAAGGTCAACTTTCTAAAATCATCACCATGTCATGCTTAACGCCATGTCTGAAACCACCATGATCACCTACACATGTTATCAGAGCCGGTCTTGGACTAAAGCCATGAAGCAAGAACTTTAGGCTCCAGATGTTACAGAAACTTTGAGGACATCAAGTTTCAATAGTTTCCTTTGGCACAGTGGTTTATGAGCATGATTGATTCCCAGTTTCCTACAGATCACCGGTCCAATCAAACATGAGATCCAGAACATTGTTGAAAACTCCAAGGTTAGATAAACCATTCTTGACAGTAGATGGAAAGCTTTTTACAAGGAACGAGAGAAAAACAAGAACCAAACAGAAAACAGGTACAGAACCAATGCTTGTGCCTCAAAACGATTATTCCATTAGAACTATCATCATCTTCGTATCTCCAAATATCTATTTCATTGATGATTCCTCAGCTAATCTCAATGCTTTAATGTCTAATCCATGCTTCTTGTTTTAATTTGAGACAGTTCTTTACTGAGATTAAACAGAAGAAAAATCAATATTTTTTCTTCAGTACCCATTGAAACTAAAAACAAAATCCATAAAAAAAAATTCCATATATTAAACTTTTTCACCTAGATTTTTGTACAGTGAACGCTCCAGAAGCAATCCGAGCAGATAACTCAGCTTCTCCTCCTGAAGCTTCTCCATGCTTTTCACTCCATTAGGCACTGACTTCGTAGCTTGAGCGTCTCTACTAAAAAAAACTACAGGAGCTACTTTTTGTCAGTTCATCTCAGATCTGATAAACACAACAATCTCTTTGATTATCAAAGTTTTTGAATGGTCCTGTTATATTTGATAGGACATCCAATTTCTGAAGCTCTTGAAGCAAAAGTGAAAACTTATGTAAATTATGTTCTGTTGTTTTGAACAGCAATGAGAAATATGTAATGCGTTGATTTTTTGTTCTTTACAGTTATGAGTTGACTTAAATGATTTTTTAGATATCGTTTTGTAAAAGCAAGTATATTGTTTATAAAATATTGTGAGATCACAAAGGATTGTCTATTCTAAGTTTTGGACTTTGGAGGACAAGTTGTGTAAATGTATATTATTATCACTCAAGCAATGCTGCCCAACCTACCAACTTTAGCAACTCCTAGTTCACAGTTTTTAATTGTTTCTTTAGGGTTTTCAATTAAACAAGGCCATGATTTGTACTATTCAACATTTCTTACATATAATAAATGCATTCAACGTGTTAGTTCTAACGTTTAAGATAGGATTGATCATGTGTAAAGATTATTCATTTTGACGGAAGGACCCTTCACTTTCAATCGCATTAAATAAAATAACAATATGTCAATAATTAGGGGTTGAGCGAAATGACTCATTACTCATTTTGAACCTATTATTTGATTCCGTATCATTTAACAACAATAATTACTTATAGATTTGGATTCGGATGATTGGATCCAATGTTAAACGCCGTCTATTCGTCTAGATATAAAACAAAACCAAATACTTCCAATCAAATCGAATGCCTTGAAGAAAATGTTACTTAACTATGTTGCTTGGATCTGAAGTATCTGGATGGTTTTGGATCTGAAGTATCTGGATGGTTTTGGATCTGAAGTATCTGGATGGTTTTGGATCTGAAATATAAATGTTTGAGGGATCTTGGATTAACTTCAGTAATTTTGGATACAAATATGTAATTTTGCGTAACATCAATAATTTGGAAAGAAAAACTTTTCATGTGAAAAGTATGATTTGGAACAGAACAAAGTCTTTTGAGATATGCTATTCCAGCAATTTTTTATTGACAAAGAAATTCACAGATTTACTAGTGATATGTATACAAGGATAATATGGAGAACGGCTTAAGACCATGCAACGTATTAACCCATTAGTTGTTATGAAAGGTGCATGAGGTGTTGTTGACCCATGTCAATATGTCATACCACATGAACAAGAAGTGGTGTTAGTAGGCAAAATAATTAAAGGCACGAAACAGTTGATTACAATGTACAACCGAATCACAAGAATCACAAAGCTTGAATAGACACAAGTACAGAAGTACTGTCGGTATAGTAATTAACTATAGGTTTGGTGTTTTGCTACAAGACATAATAAACTATCGTTAATTTTAGTTTGATATTCTATGCATTTTACATTTATGGTTCTTAAATTTTTTCACTTTTTAATATTATTTTTTATCACACATGTTTTTTTATACTATTACTCTTTTTTTTTTATCATTACTCTGGTAGTTGGTTTTGGTGTTTAATTTTCTAATAATTAGTTTGGTTTCGATAGGTTTACAAGAAGAATGAAATTAAAATAAATAATTGTAAACTTAATTTAGAATTAAATTTTTTAAAGATATAATCAGAATTTTACGTTAAAACGTTTGGAATCTGTCATATTTTAAAAGGTTTCCAAAATTTTTGTATCCTTCGACGAAGAGTATACAACGATAAAACAAAATGTGCCGCTCGGATCTCATCATCACGCGTCTTTTAGGTTATCCGAAAAGTCAACGGTGAAGGTGCAAGACTATGACCAGTGAAGTGAACAGTCAATAACAGGCGGCAGGCAGATCGGACGGTTACTATTTTCACTTTTAGTTTACAAACGGACAAGATCTCTCTATATTCAATACATGACATGGGGACCAAGTTATATTGATAGTGGATTCTTTTATAAAAGTGATAAACATCAATTCGAGGTGGTGACAAAGGATGAAGAACATCGACTCGAGGTGTTAATCTGAAAGCATACAGTATATATTCTGATAAAATTTTATTATATGAAAACACTATATCCATTTTTCTTACACCAATTTTTTTATTCTATTTCACTTTTTATGACTACAAAGTACAAACATCTATAATTTGGCAGAGTAATTAAATATCATTGGATAATCCTAAAAGAAAGCTTTAATTCTATATCGTTGAACTGTATGTCTAGAAAAATAAGAGAGCTTTTTTTTTTTACTGCATATAGATAAATACTATACTCAATAAAGAAAAGGCAGAATATGTGGGAGGTTTTCTTACACTGTTTATTCTGTCTAAAGATCCGTTACCATTAGCTCAGAGTTACCGACAAGTAACTTGGAAGATCGGACTTCTTGTCTCAGAGAGCACATTTCTATTCGAAACTTCTTCCCAGAGACTTTTTCAGTTTTTCTTTTTTCTGTTACTTCGTCCACTTACGGAGAAAAATTAAAAAAATATCTCGACACCACCATGGATCTGTGAAGTTTGTTGAAGAAATCAAATGCTGGGAGAATAAGTACCGCAAGGATAAACTCTTCTCTCTTTTCTTTTGGTCTTAGTTCAGAAAAGCTTTTAGATTTTCCCGGAAAGAGAAAAAAAAAAAAATTCTGTTTTCTCTTCTCGAGAAATTAATTCCCTTGACTGACCATGGATCCTTGAAGAAGCTTGAAGGAAATTTGAAGAGATGGTTCGGAGAATAAAGAGGAAAGCTCTCATAAACACCGAAGCTGCAAAAGAATTTTTCAATCATCTAGTTGCTGAGAGACATTCGCTCTTGTTGCTGCTTCCTTTGGTCTTAGCTTTCTGGGCAATCGAGAGATGGGTCTTCGCTTTCTCCAATTGGGTTCCTCTCGTTGTAGCTGTTTGGGCTTCTCTTCAGGTAATTTAACCAAAAAAGCCACCCTTTCCTTCTTCTTTTGTATTTCATTGCTTTCTATATTTACAAATTGATAAAGTCATTTCTTGTTTTAGTCTGTCCCTTTATAAGGTTCTTGCCAAACCACTGTTTAAGTTGATGGTTCGTGGATATTATGGAATCATCAGATAAAGTTGGAGGCTTTATGCTCTTTGTTTATACTTAAAACTTTAAAACTTGTTATTTACACAAAACTGTTTGATCTTTCCCTCACGAGGGAGATAGTTTTGGTAAATTGCTTACCATGGGAGAGTTACGAATCTTTATATATATGAGGTTGAAGCTTATCTTGTGTAATTCATATGTTTCTCTGCAGTATGGGAGTTACCAAAGGGCACTACTTGCAGAAGATCTAACAAAGAAGTGGAAGCAAAACGTGTTCAATGCGTTGGTGAGAATTTCTCTTACCCTGGTTTTAGGTTTTTTCTATTACCTGGGAATTCTCGTTATATTTGCTCCGTGTTTGTGTACAGACGATAACTCCATTGGAACATTGCCAATGGCTGAACAAGTTACTGTCTGAAATATGGCTAAACTACGTGAACAAGAAACTCTCTCTCAGATTTGCTTCTATGGTAGAGGTGAGATTCATTTTTCGCTATGCTCCCTCTTACTACCTAAAATGTGTTTTGTGCCCGTTAGTTACAGCTTCATGAATCCTTCTAAAACATTGTAACGTTTGCTCTAAAACGCAGAAACGATTGAGGCAACGAAGATCAAGACTAATAGTAAGCAATCTTTCCCTTTTCCATGAGACCTCCTTTATAAAAAGACATTGGACTCAGTGATGCTAAATTTGTGTCGGTTTTCGATAGGAAAACATACAATTGTTGGAGTTCTCTCTTGGCTCGTGCCCTCCTTTGCTGGGACTCCACGGAACTTGTTGGTCTCAATCAGGAGAACAGGTTCGATCACTAAGTTTTCTTTCCAAGAAAAGGCTGGATTTTTACTTAATATTTGCTTCTTTTCTTTGGCGGTTTAGAAAATCATGCGACTAGATTTCAATTGGGACACAACGGATCTAAGTATCTTGTTGCAAGCCAAGTTGTCCAAACCGTTTAACCGTACAGCACGGATCGTTGTCAACAGTCTTTGCATCAAAGGCGATGTAAGTGAAACTATTGTTAGTCTAAACTTGTAATTTTTTTTATCGAAATTTGTGAGTTTACTACATTCATTCTGCAGATTCTGATCAGACCAACTCTTGAAGGAAGAGCAATGCTCTATTCCTTTGTATCGAATCCTGAAGTTAGAATCGGAGTTGCTTTCGGTGGTGGCGGTGGCCAATCTCTTCCCGCGACAGAGCTTCCCGGCGTCTCCTCTTGGCTGGTTTGTTTCTCTTTGCAACCTTTCCAATATTGTTTTTTCGATTTACCGCCAGATATACGGAAAAAGTTAAAAAGGGTAAAACCGTCATTATCTCCCCGTTTCAGGTAAAAATCCTAACGGAAACATTGAACAAGAAGATGGTGGAGCCACGTCGGGGATGTTTGTCGTTACCGGCGATTGATCTTCACAAGACAGCAGTCGGAGGAATCATCTACGTAACTGTCGTCTCCGGCAGCAATCTTCACCGCAGAGTTCTCCGCGGGAGCCCCTCGAGAAGCTCCGACATTGGGGACAGCAGCAACGGTAGCAGCAGCAACAGCAATAGAGACAAACCAGTTCAGACATTTGTGGAGGTCGAGCTCGAACAGCTGTCTCGAAGAACCGAGATGAGATCAGGACCGAATCCAGCTTATGAGTCTACGTTTAATATGATCTTACACGACAATACAGGGACACTTAAATTTAATCTGTATGAGAATAATCCTGGAAGTGTCAGATACGACAGTCTCGCTAGCTGCGAAGTTAAGGTAATTCAGTGAATGATAGCACTACTCAACAATCAACATCTGCCGTTTGTCGCCGTTACGAGCCGTTTAATGTAACAGGTGAAATACGTAAATGATGATTCGACGATGTTTTGGGCCGTTGGATCTGATAACGGTGTGATTGCGAAACACGCTGAGTTCTGTGGTCAAGAAATCGAGATGGTTGTTCCCTTTGAAGGAGTTAGCTCCAGCGAGGTATATATAAAAGAACTTATGAACAACACAATTTCTTCTTTTATTATGTTTTACTCCACAGTTTTTATATATTGAACACGTAAATTTTTTGTTTTGTGATTTAGTTGACCGTCCGGCTACTTATGAAAGAATGGCATTTCTCCGACGGGTCACATAGCTTGAACAGTGTTCATTCGAGTTCTTTACACTCAGTCGATGGCTCGTCTAGCTTGTTCTCGAAAACCGGCCGGAAAATAATAGTCACAGTTTTAGCCGGAAAGAATCTTGTTTCGAAAGACAAGACCGGAAAATGTGACGCCTCTGTCAAGTTACAGTATGGAAAAGTAAGTAATCTCTGCATAATTTTGCTCGAGAAGTGACGCATTTTTTTTTATAATATTCTTCTTGTGTGTAGACTATACAGAAGACGAAGACAGTGAACGCAGGAGAGGGTGTATGGAATGAGAAGTTTGAGTTTGAGGAGTTAGCCGGAGAAGAATATCTAAAGGTGAAATGCTATAGAGAAGAGATGCTTGGGACGGACAACATCGGTACAGCCACATTGAGTCTTCAAGGAATCACCAACAGTGAAATGCATATATGGGTTCCTCTTGAAGAAGTTAGTTCTGGAGAAATAGAGCTTTTGATCGAAGCTGTTAGCCCTGAGTATAGTGAAGTAAGTGTTTTGAGGAGTTTTTCACTCTGTTTTCTTTGTTTTTCCTTATTGATGTTGAGCTTTTTTCAGGCGGATTCTAGTAAAGGCTTGATTGAACTGGTTCTTGTTGAAGCGCGGGATCTCGTGGCCGCGGATCTTAGAGGAACCAGTGATCCTTATGTCAGGGTTCAATATGGAGAGAAGAAGCAGAGGACAAAGGTATTGGAAGAAACTGTCTCTGGACTCAGAAATACATTATTATGGACATCAAGAAGCAAAACTTACTTTTGCTGCTCTTTTTTTCGTTCTTCAGGTGATTTATAAGACATTGCATCCAAAATGGAACCAGACGATGGAGTTCCCAGATGATGGGAGCTCCTTGGAGCTATATGTTAAAGACCATAACACCCTGCTTCCGACTTCAAGCATCGGCAGCTGCGTCGTGGAGTACCAACGGCTAAAGCCAAACGAGACAGCCGACAAGTGGATACCTCTCCAAGGAGTGACACGCGGCGAGATCCGTGTCAGAGTCACGAGGAAAGTCACGGAGATTCCAAGACGAGCCAGCGCGGATTCTGGCTCTCCCTTTAACAAAGCTCTGTTGCTGTCCAACCAGATGAAGCAGGTGATGATAAAGTTTCAGAATTTGATTGATGATGGAGATCTTGAAGGTCTTGGTGAAGCTTTAGGGGAGCTGGAGAGTCTGGAGGACGAACAAGAAGATTATTTGGTCCAGCTTCAGACGGAGCAAATGCTGCTTATCAACAAGATTAAAGACCTTGGTAAGGAAATTCTTAACTCGTCTCCTGTTCAAGCCCCGTCTCATTCGCCTTCCAGATCAGGGTCAGGTTCGGGAGCAGGATCCTATAGCCGGAGGTTACCAGCGCCAATGTAGTCTAATTGGTCTGTGATCAACCAACAAAACCATCTATGTTGTATATAGATAGATATGTAGGGCATTGGATAAAATGTTCAGATAGAATTGAGCCCTTTGTTTCAGAAGATAGAAAAACATCATCTGTAAGTTTCGTTTTATTTCCATTGTTATTCAGTGACAACAAAAACAGTTGTAATTGTTTGTAAAAACTGTTGTTCTGTTGCTAGTCTGAAAAGATCATTTACCAAAACTAAAGAAGCAAAATATTATTTTACCTCATGGTTCTCTCGTCTGTGTTTAGTTCACCACAGTAAGATATCTGTCACATAGATGATCTCTTGTTCCCACTAAAGTTGCAAATCTAAATGACTTAGTTTCAGGTACACATTTAAGATTCCTAACTTGCAAACGAGAGCCTTAAGATTAAAACCCACATGTTACAAGCATGTTCGTTTAAAAGATTAACGGATGGCCATCAACAGATGATGACTAAACCATAATTATTCCATCATATATGAAGGATTAAATAAAATGGCAGATGACTAGCCATTGTGTAAGATTACAAAAGCTCTTGATCCCAAGGTAACACCTCTAAGGCTCTAGCTAGGGACTGTGAATATCGTTACAAGATGGGGCTCGAGCTGATGGCCTACGCAGAACCAGCGGGGACAGTGGCTGCATTGGAGCTAGGCTGAACTGAAGTGGCTGGAGGGGCGCTCAAGCTCGGATCTTTCAAGTCTGGTGGAACAATGGGAACTGAGGCTCCGGATTGTGAAAGATGGGTTTTTGCAGCCGCGTCTGGAGCGGGTTTCTGGAGCTGATTCGAGTTCCCGAAGTCATTGGCAGCGCTGTGAAGTTGCTGTAGCCTGTAATCTGTCTCCGGCCGCCGGCAAATCTTTCTCAATGGAACGATTTCCTGCTGGGATAACGGAAAATAAATCCAAACTAGGTGAGTGAGGAGGGTTTTGCTTCAGATTGCCAAACCGTTAAACCAAATGGAGCTGACAGGTAAAAAAACATGGTTAGAGACAGCAAGAGAGATGATTTCGTCCAACCTCAGACTGGTCGTGGCTGTAACGCACCAAGAACCTACAACGACAACCTCTGACATCGTGTCTTCTTCTTTGTGCATCAAGAACAATGGCGTCAAAGTAGAGAGCTTGATCTTTACCTTCCTGAAGATGTTATAACAGAAGTCCAGTCAGAGATATACTTAGCTGACACCTATCTCTGACCATAATGCTTAGAAAACGTAGTGCTAAACCTGGAAACAAAGTACGAGATCTCCGGCAAGAACTGCAACACATTCTGATGCTTCACAAGGGAGTGATCGTTGTCTTACGTGCTTCTTGACGTTTATCCATTCATCTTCTTCAACTTCAAAACCCGCAAATCGAACCTGCACTTCCTGGAATACCCAACAGAAAAGATATGTTATAAGCAAAATGAAGAAGGGGAACAAAGTAGTTAACTAAAAACCGTTTAGGAACTACCGGATCACCAATCTCCAAGTTTCTGTGAGCTAGGAAAGCTTGCACATCATACCTGTTGGTGAATTAAAGAGATACCTATTAGGGAAAAACACTGGAATGTAATGAGATTGAAGAGAAGTATCATAACTCAGCCGAAAATACTGAAGATCCAATGCAAGGGACTCACCATGCACCATCCCTGGCAGATTTGGCTTCAAATTCCAAGTAAGAATTGTCTGAGCCACCCCTCATGACACCGGGAACTAAGAAAATAAGCAGTAAACGATTACGAAAGTCACATCTAAGCAATATACACCATGCTGATCTAGACTCATGGATAAGAAACAAAAACTGAAAAAAATCCAGTGAAACCTATTCAAATGAATAAGTTTCTTAACCTATTCGATTGCGAGTAGAACATATAAGGCACCTAATATACCGGAAGGGGCGGGCGTCATGACGGGTAGATTTCCAGTCATATGATTGGTTTTAGGACCGACTGATGGCTGAAGCACATTTCTCATCGGATTTGTCAGATCCACACCACGCGGCATGGACGATACATTTAGCTTCCCAGGAGCTTTATTTCCCCTTGCTCTTAGAGCATACCTCCTGTTTTGGAACCAGTTCCATATCTGTGATGAATTAAAACAACATCCCATTAAGTAAAAAAGGCAACTACAATGGATTCTCTGTAGAAAAAAACACATGAATCGTGAAAATAAAGAACTAGTACTTGTTTGAATTGCACAACAATTTTCCCCTTCCGCTCCACTGTTTCACTGAGAAAGCAAACAAATGTAACCACTTTAGATGATAAACACACACTAAGTGCTATTAAGACCAAGGAATTGAGCTACAAGGAGAAGCATATACCTAAACTTATCAGCAAGAGCTTCAAGAATATGTCGACCTGGCATTGCTGTATTATGCTGTAGCAAAATTGCTTCCATCTCCGTTACCTTATAAACATTGAAAATTAGCCAGAATCAAACAAGATAAAACTTCTATCAAGAACTCACAAAAACCATAGAACAATGTCCTGAATAGAATTTTTCTTCAACACAGAGCTAATGAATTTCAGAACATGCATCAATTCCTTCAAATCTCCCGTAAAATTAAAAGGAAATAGCTCAAACAAAAGCTTGCCTTCTAATTACAAACCCAAAAGGCACTTCACGATAGAAAATACAAAACTTTCACAAGAGGAAAACTGAATTGAATTAAAACTCAGGATCTAAAAACCCTATCATGAACAACCCAAACAAAAGAGACCCAAACCTAAGGAACAAAACATTCCCCGGAAGTTAGTTTCAGCTCGAAATCTCTTATGCAATACGAAACACATCACATTACAAAGAGAATATCATCAAAGATTCAATCACCTCAGACAGGTTAAATCGGAACGCTGGACCACCATTACTAGGAGGCCGACCCATCGTAGGTTCGTCTGCTCCGTCTCACGAACACAAGCGCGAAGATAGGAAGAGCGAAAAGAAAACGAAAATTTGGCGGCAGTAAGTAAAATCGATCGGAGTTTCTCTCACTAAATTTTTCGAATTTCCGGTGAATCACGCAAGGCCGGTGACTCCAAGTACAACGAAACCGGTTTTACCCAAACCCGGACAGCAGAAAGTTTCTTCCGCTTATATAAATTGCGTAATTTCCTTTTTTTTTACTTTATAGTTCACAGAGAAACGGGCTTTTTTAAAAGGCCCATTAATTAGGGCCCAATATCAGGACCAAAAAATCTTATCCACATGGTCTATTCTTTGATTTTCGTTTTTTTTTTTAGCTTATCCGCCTGCAAATTTTTTTCTCGGTATCCAAACGATGGCGAAGACAGTTCGCTGAAGCTTTTCTAGATATTTTCTCACTGTTCAATGGCTTTGGTTCCGACTAATTTTACAGAAATGCCACTGAGAAGCTCTCTTCCTTTGACCTCGAGCTCTCGCTACTGTTCTTCATCCCCTTCGCTCCACGCATTGATCTTCTATTCTTTGTCTGCGAAACCCTCGCGTCACATTGTTCGGCCATTCTCTTCGCTCCGTACGAGCGAGCGTAGCAGCAGCAACTACAGGAGCCATAACAACCGCCGATTGGATCACCGGAATTCTAAACCCACCCCTCCTTGGATTGACAAGTGGCCTCCGTCATCCGCCGGTGCCGGCGATCATTCCGGGAAGAAAGTGAACGAACAAAACGCCGGAGCTAAAATCCGGTCGGCGGAGGAGGAAGCTGAGGCGAAACTCAGGTATCTGGAGAAGGATAAAGGACAAAGCGCGATTGAGAGGATCGTTCTTCGGCTAAGGAACTTAGGATTAGCCTCTGACGACGAGGAGGATGTGGAAGATAACGAGGGAGACGGAATTAACGGCGGGGGTTTGAAGCCGGTGACTGGAGAAGAGAGATTGGGGGATTTGTTGAAGAGAGAGTGGGTGAGGCCTGATATGATGCTGGCCGAGGGAGAAGAAGAGAGTGACGATGAGGATGATGTGTTACTGCCATGGGAGAAGAACGAGGAAGAACAGGCGGCGGAGAGGATCGAAGGAGATGGAGGAGCGGCGTTGAAGAAGAGGAGAGCTAGGGCTCCATCACTGGCGGAGCTTACCGTTGAGGATTCTGAGCTGCGGCGGCTGAGGAGGGACGGAATGTATCTGAGGGTAAGGATCAATATACCAAAAGCTGGGCTGACGCAGGCAGTGATGGAGAAGATTCATGATACTTGGAGGAAAGAAGAACTTGTGAGGCTCAAGTTCCATGAAGTGCTTGCTCGCGACATGAGGACGGCCCACGAGATAGTTGAGGTCAGTTCCCTTTGCATACTTCATTTGTTATCCCAAGAGATAACGGTTTGCTGAAATTGAGGTTAAAAACATGAAGCTAGATTAGCTCAAATGGAGAATGATTTTTATGATCGATGGGACCTGATCTCTGTAGGGACGATAGTGGAAGCTTTAAAGAATACATATTCTCAACTTAGTTCTGCAATAGAATAGTTATAGTTCTTATACTAGAACTGTAGAACTTTAGTTTAAGACATATAATCTCTCTTGGGAACAGTACTCGAGTTGTGAATTAGGGGAATTTAAGGTCTGTAAAAACTAGAGGAGATGTAGCTGAGCTGGGCTGATAAATAACAAGACTCTGCAAGAGATGCATGTCTAAATTTTCGGTTTATAGGAAACTGATTTGATTTACTCTAATGGGCAGCGTCGAACTGGTGGAATGGTGATATGGAGGGCAGGAAGTGTAATGGTGGTTTATCGTGGACGTGATTATCAGGGACCTCTTGTGATCTCTAATCAAATGGCCAGACCTGAAGAAACTCTTTTTGTTCCAGATGTGTCTTCTGCTGGCGATGAAGCAACAAATGCCAAAGATAATCAAAATGCAACTCCGGAAATCAAAGATCCGATTGTGAAGAACCCGATTCGCAAGGAGAATATGACAGAAGAAGAAGCTGAATTTAACAGTCTACTAGACAGCTTAGGCCCACGATTTCACGAGTGGTGGGGTACTGGTGTGCTACCTGTGAACGCTGACTTACTACCTCCCACAATTCCTGGTTATAAAACACCTTTCAGGCTTCTTCCTACTGGGATGAGATCAAATTTGACCAACGCCGAAATGACAAATCTCAGGAAGATTGGTAAAACTCTCCCGTGCCACTTTGCTCTTGGTAAGATGCTTTCTAATCCCCAGATAAACTTTTGTCGGAGGGTTCTGTTTCGTGTGCCAAGTTTTAGACTTGAATATGCACATTACAGGTAGGAACAGAAATCACCAAGGACTGGCTGCTGCTATACTCAAGCTCTGGGAGAAAAGTCTGATTGCAAAGATTGCCGTGAAGCGAGGTATCCAGAATACAAATAACAAACTGATGGCGGATGAGATAAAGGTCTCTCTTTTCCTTTCTTTCTACTGTTAAATGTCAGGGAAAAGTTACTGCTGAGATAAAATAACACGGTCTCATATATTGATAGAACATAGCAGAAAAGTATTTGTCGTTCCCCTAAGCACAAATGGAACTTAAGGAATATATTAATATTGCAATCTAATGAATTATGATCATAGTGAAATCCAGTGATTCGTCACAAGTTGGTGGTTAGATCGAGATTTCGAAATTTTAAGTCTTTTGTTTACTTGCTCTCCTTATGTTTCTATATTCCATACTGGGTATTCCTTGAGCTTCGATGTTAATATCTTAACTTTTAAAAATTGGAAACTAAAGGAAATATAAGACCCATGCGTGTGTATCATAGTGTGAGCTTTTGTTGAACGTTTGGTAATCCCTTGAGGAGGAGGATTTGACTGGCCATTTGCTTAAGTAAAGCGGAAAAGTTTCAGACAGAAGGCTAAGTTTCTTTATTCATTTCCTGTCTTTTCGTTATAGACATTGACAGGGGGTGTCTTGCTGCTCAGAAACAAGTATTACATTGTAATATACCGTGGGAAGGACTTCCTTCCTTCAAGTGTGGCAGCTACTTTGGCGGAGAGACAAGAACTAACAAAAGAGATTCAAGATGTAGAAGAGAGGGTAAGAAATCGAGACATTGAGGCTACTCAGCCTGTTGGAGACAAAGTACCGGCGGAAGCTGGCACTCTAGCCGAGTTTTATGAGGCTCAAGCCCGATGGGGGAAAGAGATAACTCCGGACCATCGTGAAAAGATGATTGAAGAAGCTTCAAGGGTCGCGAGTGCCAGAGTTGTTAAACGAATCCAGCACAAACTGAACCTTGTAAGTAGCTCTTTCTTTCTGGTTGTTTATTTGTAACTTTGAAGTCTTTTCTGAGATATCTGGTGGCAACTATCATAGTAAGTCGTTTACTTTAACTTCTCTGTTGGTTTGTGACAGTCCCAATCGAAATTTAATAGAGCAGAGAAGCTCTTGTCCAAAATAGAAGCCTCCATGATTCCAAACGGACCTGATTATGATCAAGAGGTCATCTCCGAGGAAGAAAGAATTATGTTCCGGAAAGTGGGACTGAAAATGAAGTCATATCTACCCTTAGGTGAGTCCTATCATTTCCTCAATTTTCTGTATGGCTGCAGTGAATGAGAGGTTGTAATAGAATGGAACAAATGTCTCCTTGTTATATGAATTAATCGTTTCTTTGTATGAACCTAACTAACAGGTATTCGTGGTGTTTTCGATGGGGTCATCGAGAATATGCATCTGCATTGGAAGCACAGAGAACTGGTGAAGCTTATATCGAAACAGAAGAGTCTTGCGTTTGTTGAGGACACGGCTCGGCTGCTAGAATACGAGAGCGGTGGCGTTCTTGTGGCAATAGAAAAGGTTCCTAAAGGATTTGCTCTTATTTATTACCGTGGAAAGAATTACCAGAGACCCATTAGCTTGAGGCCAAGAAATCTTCTCACAAAAGCAAAAGCATTGAAACGTTCCATTGCAATGCAACGCCATGAGGTTTGAAAATTCCTGACATTTTTCTACACAAATTGCTTTCGATTGTATTCAAAAGTTGGTGGCAGCTTGCTTATGGAAACTTCTCTGTGACGACTGTTGCAGGCACTTAGTCAGCATATCTCTGAACTGGAGAATACAATAGAGCAAATGCAGAACGAACTTGTAAGTTGTCGCTTCCTCAATTGTGAACTTCCAATCTGATATATCTTTGCTTTCACAAAGCATACATCATTCACTACCTGCTGCTTTCTTGTAGACTGCAAAAAACCCGTCATACAATGAATCAGAATGGGAGAATGATGATGATGATGATAATGATGACGACGATGGCGAGGAGAAAGATGATGCGGAGGATGATGAGAGCGATTGGGACGAGGCTGATGGTGAATCTACAATTTCTAGTTTAGAAGAAGCTGATTATCCGTTACGCTAAGGATAAGGCGTGCATCATATTATCTCAGGAGGTTGCAGCTGAGAATGATCTCGGAGTCTGTCCGAACTCCGAAGTTATGAAACAGACATAGATTTTGTCCATTGCTGAGAAAAAAAAAAGAGAAAGTGGAGATTTTAGAATCAGGGAGCCAGAGCTTAACCATCACAACGTGTGTTAAATAGCAAAGAGCAGTTTAGCCCTGTCGCAGAGAGAGAGATCAGAATCATGAAGATTTTGAACTAAGCCAAGGGGAGAAAACGAAAACGCATCAAAATTTATAATTTTTCTTTTACAAGAATTGTATGTTTTTTTTTTGTCAAATGTATTGTACACTATTTAATATAGTATTTAACAAGTGTATATTGATCTCTGTGTTTGCCATCAAGTCTGGCAACAGTTATGATCTCCATTGATGTTGGCTCAGCAATTGGTTCAAGTTCCACGCCTTGAAGGTTTTCGCGCCTTAATTTAGTTGCATCCTTTTTCATAAAGTCATAAGAAGAGTGGGCTCTCGTACCAACGTCAATTGTTCGGATATTTTGGGATCCTTTTGCTATGCTCGTCTGAACAAACGGCCCCTGTACTACCATTTAGCAGAAAATGATGAACATTAAGAAATTTAGAAGTTGAATTAAAATAAAAAAACATTTTTAAAAAAATCAAGAAATGGATTTCTAACGATCAACTTTCAATACGCATCATACAGAGTCTAAAAGACATTCCTTTTTTCTTTACCTATATATAACTTATTATAGATATATGGACGTGGACATGATTATATAAGAAACGTTTCCGTACTTTCACATAAAAGATGGATGCACTGATTAATTTACTTGACCTCATATATGTATGATCTATGTGTATATGTAATGATACAATTGAGATCGATGGAGATTACATAAGAACAAGTTAGGAAATACTACGGGATATACCCTTTAAATTCTTTCACCATATGGAGTCCATATTAAACGATTCCTCTTGAGGTTGCGGCTGAGACGAGCTTGAACCATTTTGCATAGTATTGGAGACTCCATGTTGAAGAAGAGAAGGATTTATATTAGAGATCATCTCTTTTGGATAACCGTAAGAGTTCCTGATTTGGAAAGCCTTGAGCAACAAGGAGTTGATTGGAGATAAAGGCGGACCAAGTAGGCTTGTTGTCCAAGACGGCATATTAGTGCCAAGGTTCATGTTCATATTGAGACCAGCCGTACATGTAATATTGTCTTCTGAATAGACACTGTTTTGTGAATATTGATGAATATGATTGTAATCGATGGCTGATGAGTCTGAATTCAGATTCGGGAGCTCGATATCCTCAAACTCATTTGCCATTGATGAATTTGCATCGCATGGAGATCCAAAAGATGGTTGAGATGATTGAGGTTGTTGTTCTTGTGGTTTCTTTGTTGCTGTGCTCTTTTGGAAAACCCTACACACGACCCATTCCTCCTGAAATTTTATATGATGAAAATTAAATATCAGATTGTAATGGATATACATATATTTTATGTATACAATTGATATTCCACAAAAAAAAAAGACCAACTAATATTGAAAATGTACATCCCCCGCTATATACCAAGAGTGCAAAAGTATCCATAATACATTAACGAAATTGTTTAATATTTAAGAGTCTTAATTAAACGCATGCATAGATTATATAATACATGTATTTTTGCTCTAAAAAGTTTATGGTTTACATATGAAATTAGGGTTTATATATTGAACGTGCTCCAGTGTGTTATTGAGCCAAGCCTGAATTAATGTACATATATACAAATAATTAAACTGTAATTTTTTATTATCCTTTTATGGCATCAAAGTTAACTCTGCTAAAACAAAAAAAAATCGAACTTCGAAATAGTTTATTAACATTTTGCAAATATATATGTACCTTAGCGGGTTTGAAGGGTTGTTTGTTCTCAAGCCTGTACTCATGCATAACCCAATTGCTTTTCTCACCCTTTGGAGCTCTTCCTTTGTAGAAAACTAGGGTTTTCTTCATCCCAACCAGTACTCCACTTCGGTATATCTCTTTATCTTTACCGGTGGTTTTCCAATAACCGGCTTCAGTTGCTCGGTTTGTCCTCAAACCGGTTGGGTATTTTCGGTCTCTTAGGCTGAAGAAGTACCATTCTTTCTCTCCCATTGAAGCCTTGGCTGTACATATGAACAAGTTTGCGCACATTAATTTTAGTCATATAACTGTGACCTACATATATACGAATACTAACATTTTTTGTTGGATAACTGCATTATAATAATAACAATTATATAACTCAAGTATAATATTAAGTTATCAGCGAACTATACGACATCTAGCTAGAGAATTTATATATATACACACATGTATGTTATAGTCTCCAGTCTCCACATGTTTGGTAGGCTAGATACACCTATTTATAAAACCTAATTAATATATTCTCTCAGAAAACTGAAGAATGTGGTTACTAAAACAATGAACAAACTATGGTTTCATTATATTAGTTATATAGTTATATATATATATCAAGTGGTATATATTGATATATATATTATGTCTTACTTTTATCGATATTCAATGACATGAACCATGATCAATCAATCCATATCTATGCTATTTGCCGAACTAAGACATGATTGATTTTACATTTAATATTATTATATATTTTCTGAAATTATTGTGAAAAGTCCATGTAGACAAAACCAGTAGAACAAAAGGAAGCATATATAGTACTCACATGTTCTTATGAATTTATTGGTATTACAAAACATAACTAAACACAATATATTTGGAGATTAGATAAACACACAGGCCAATACTACACACAAAACATACGTTATCGTAAGCTGATCGAAGTATACCTGGCAAATCCCAAGGTTCACACTTGTTGAGATCAACGTCGACGACAGCTTTACCGGTAAACCCAATATCGGAGACTTTCCGACAAAGATAGTGTGTTATGAGCTCCTCGTCTGTAGGATGAAATCTGAACCCCGGAGGAAGATTTTCTTCCATTGTTCTTTTGTTCTCTTTTAGTCAGGCAACAAAGAAAAAGAACGGTTCTCGTCCTTAATTTCTAGCTGCCTTGAAGAGAGAACAAAGGAGATTGACGGCAAGAAGCTTTTCAATAATGTGACATAGATAGGGTTTATATATATGTTCACATATATAACTAAACTTATATTAAAATAAGAAACGATTTGTGTACCAAATACCGATCTTGAGGGAGAAGCGGCCACGAGTAGTCTTTTTCGACTGTTGATTATTACAGCTAACGTTTTGACAATTCAATGGTTTTCATCCACGCCATACGTACCCATTTTGAATTATTAGTATAAAACTTACATGACCTTATATGCTAAACTGTAGTGCCTAATAAAATATTTGTCGGCGTATATATTAATGTTCCTTTTAGATTACATTACTATGTTTATAAAATAACATCCGTCTTAATATCTGCATAAATATAATTATAGAAATATGAAATGGATTTTTGTGAGATTTGTCCAACCAACTTCACCCAATGCTACCCACCATGAAAGAAACCCTAATGTGCCCAATGTAATGTGAACATGCGTGCATGGCTTCTCCATTTATTGGTCATATCAGCTATCTATTATGATATGAAAATTATGAAACCAAATTTCTAATTTTACAACTGATATATATATATGGAAAAATATATATATGGTCATATCAGCTATATATATATATATTAATATATATATATCTTAAATTTATAGCGACTATATATGGAGAAAAGGCTTCCAATTTTATCATTGTATCCCTCTTACTCTAGTGATTGACACATTGCATCCATCTTAATTACACTGTATATTGATACTTGTCTTTTCGCTTATCTCACGGCCATATATTGATATATATTAATATATATATACAAATAAATATGCATATGCTTATTTCTTAATTACATGTTCCAAATAAAACATGCTGATAAAGTTACACGATGAATCGGTTACAGAGGACCAGATTTCGTTGCGATCCCCTTAAGTATACATAACTCGGATTGTATAACTCATATTTTACGTTAAATTGTTTCCTACAAATGTTTCCTGGATTGTCGGGTGTTATTGTGCTAGCAAAAATCTTGATTTGGTGGACCCGAATTCTTAATTGGTAGATAAATAAATATGCCAAATCATTTATTTGTCTTTCATATAAAGAATGTACCCAGAAAACAATGGAAATCACATAGTGTCTTTGCTTCTGTCGGTAAATTGTCATCTTCTTCTTTTTTTCCTGCCAAATTAACTTCATTTCTGATAATTGTAGAGGAAAAAACCCAGAAGATAATGGGATGATAATGATAACGACGATGGCATGGAGAAAAGGTTTGTTTTTCTAAACAAATTTTTTTTTTTTTAGATTATGTATTATTTATCCCATCCTAGGATGTAAATCTTTTGTATTCACATTGGAATTTTTTGTTGAATCCTTTATATTGAATGCAGCGTACAGTGGGTCTTAACTAGTTATTTTAAGCTTTTGATTGTTTAGACCAGGTTAAAATAATTACTCTGAAAGAGTGGTTAAAGATCCCACCAACCTAATGGAATGTGTGTATTTTATTATAAACACATGAAAATAATTTAATTTTATTCAATTCAATGCAGGTTTAATGGGAGAATTTTTTGTACACAGATATGTTGGGTCATATATGTATTTAGAATGTCAATCCTACCATTGAAAATTTTCACAATCAATTTGATCTAACCTTCAGACTTTTCCCTTCCTTTTTTACGGTTCTACCTTTCTAGAATCACACACACGTATTATGTTATAGTACGTTTGCACTAGTATATACTATATACTAGCTATTAACAAATATATTTTGTGTCAAGCAAAGATATATAATAGCCTAGCTAAATAAATAATATGTATATTATATATATGTGGATACAAATCAGACGAACTATTTTTGTACATATATTGACGGATAATGGATCATTATACGTCCACAAAACTATATCACCGTAAATTCTGTAGAAACTTTGTTGCAATTTATTATTAATGTATGATGGTTACAGTTCATGACTACTAATGGCCCGTAGTTATTAAATAAACTTATCACATTTTTTTACCATTAAGTTAATCTATATGGATAAATAGAAAATTACATTTTTTGTTTTGGCATAACTTATGAGTTTCTTCCTCATATAGAACATGTAGCTTTCTGAATCGACAATACCCTGCAATTGGCATATTGTTTACTTCGAATAAACTTTAGACGTTTGAAATATGATAATCAAATCAAACTGATACCCGGAAATTTCACCTTATAATTAATTTAGAATCACAAGATCAAAGTCCACAAACTCTTCAAATCTGTCTACACATTAGATTTTTATTTTATTGTTTTAGGGTGGATTGTCTACAACCCTGAAAGATCGTGTAAGGCCATCTGTTTTGTCATTATTTATGTGGATATGTCTTTTTTACATTGTCATAAACAACAAAAACAAGTTTTCCCAAGTAACAACATATAACATTAATGAAAATAATTATTGAAACAAGTTTTCTCTAGAGTAACGAAAACAGTTATTGAAACAAGTTTTCTCAACAAAAAAAAAAAAATTAATATGAAACCCTTTAAAAAAAATGTAAACAGTTATTGAAACAAGTTTTACATGAAAACCCTTTGAAAAAAAAACAGTTATTGAAACAAGTTTTCTCCAAAATTTGGAAGCCTAGGTGGGCTTATAAGTTTGGGCCATATATTCGACCCAATAAAAGAAGCCCAAAATGAGTTTTGAACAGAAATAATCCCAAAGTCCCAACCAAAAAAATCGAGAAGCGAATCAACGAAGACGAGTGAGAGAGAGAAGAGAAGAGAGGAGAAGAAGCAATGGGGAGAAAGAAGGGGTTGCCGGAGTTCGAAGAGACGGCGCCGGATGGGTTTGATCCGGCGCATCCTTACAAGGATCCGGTGGCGATGGTAGAAATGAGAGAGCACATCGTTCGGGAGAAGTGGATCCAAATCGAGAAGGCTAAGATCTTGCGCGAGAAGGTCAAATGGTGTTACCGCGTCGAAGGCGTCAACCATTACCAGAAATGCCGTCTTCTCGTCCAGCAGTACCTCGACTCCACTCGCGGCGTCGGCTGGGGAAAAGACCACCGTCCCATCTCCCTCCACGGTCAGTTCTACGTCTTCATCTCTTTGGTGCCAGAATTATGCCTTTGCTGAAACGTTTTATTCGATTCCTTTGGTTTCTCTTTTTTTCTTTTTTTTAATCCATCGTTTAGCGTATTGCTGATTTAGCCTTTTATTTTTAAAATGTTCAAGATCATTGGGTTGTAATTGATGTAGATTGGTCTGAGCTCAAATTAGTTCTCAGCTCTTTAGTTATGATTAACTTTTGGTCCATGTTAATGATCAGGTCCCAAACCTGAGGCTGTTGAAGCTGAATAATGCTCTGCGCCTGATCAATCCGATGTGAGTAACTGGTTCCGGGTTATGTTTTGTCTGTGGAAGCATGTTCTTTTTTATTTCTTGGTGATAAACTAAAACAAAATGTAAGAAAGTGTAGCATTTCTGGTTGAAATTATTTAAAGTGCGATGCTTTTTAGATTATTCTAGGTTTCTCCACATATGAAACTCTAGGAGCCTACATACTTGTATTTACTAGAAGTATGTTGCCACTTAATCAAATCGACAGGCCTCCTTTTGTACTTTGTCTGTTAAGAACAACTAAGTGGTTAGTAACCATTTGAATTCTCTGTTATGAAAGAAGCTGTAGTCTTAAATGTGAAAATCTCTTTTAGTTTCCACTGATGAGGTGTTAGAGTAGCTCTAGCTTGAGCTATTTAGGAATGCCCTAACTCTATCTGTTTCTCTTCCATCTGCTATGTGCTCATACTCCATGGTCTCCACCATAAAGCTAATCCTAGCAATGTGTGTATTGTGAAATTCCGAAACATAATGAAACATGCTTTCAACCCACCTTATGGGACGTTCTACCAAGTTTTATAGATGAGTTCACTTTGAGTCATTGTGTATAAACGATGGCAAACGTTACAGCATTAGAACCCAGACTGATTAATAGTTATTAGCCCTTCTTACAACAGCTTCTGCCTTCACTTTGATAACGAAGCTTTTACTAATCCAAATGTTCACTCCTTTTTTTTCTGCTTCAGTGATGCAGGTGACCGAGCTTTTAGTACAAGACTTGAAATGGTCATTGGACTGTGCAGATCTGCTCTTGTTTTCTTTTCCTTTTTTTTTGTTTTTTGGAAAACATGGCAGTCTTTGGACTGGCGGATTCATGTAAGGGTTTTACGAGCTTGAGTAAAGTATTGCTACACTCAAACATCAGTCTCTCATTATGATATCAAATAAGTCCTTTTTTTCCTCTGCTTCTCTTCGTTCCCGTTATCATGATACCAAATAAGAATCATTGGATAAACAATATAAACCACAACTGGCTGAGTTTCAATTCAACATAAAAAAACACTCGCTTTATAAATAACTCCAGCGTAATCTCTGAGGAAAACAATCCAGTCTTCCGTGTCTTATTCTTCAGATATGATCGTGAGCTGTTCTAACTTAACTCAGTTATCTTCACCACTACCAAAGAGCTTCATCCTAGACAATGGAGTTCTCAAATACCCTTCCACTTCGAATTTCTTGGGAGAGAGCTCTCTGTATTTCGCAAACTGTTCCTTGGCTTCAGCGTTCTTGTCAAGCAAGCTATAGATCATACCTCGACAGAAATACGGTCTGAAGTCCTTCGGATCCTCTTTCGTCAGCTGCTCGTAGCTCTTCAATGCTTCATCCACGTTCTTCTGCAAGAACTGTATCTGCGCAATGATGAGCCTCACGTCCCTTATTTCCTTAACCATATTCTCAGCTTCAGCTACAGCTAACGCATCTTCCAGCCTCTGCAGCACTGCTTCTCCTTCCCCTGACCGGTCCATGAGCAATGCGTTCTCGAACAAAGCCTCGAACGAGAGTGGGTTTCGTTGGAGGATTTCCTCGAACACCTGGCGTGCTTTTTCGGGACGACCCATCTCTCCCAGAAGCCTCGCCATGAAGAACTTCCACTCTGTTTCCTCTGGTTGTGCGGTTACAATCCTCTCCAAGAGCTTGAGAGCTTCTTCATCTTCTCCGTTCTCTAGCTTCTGCTGAAGTAGTGCTCTCAGCGTCTGGACCGCCTCGGGGGTAGATTCTAGAAGCTCAGACAATGGCGAAGAGGATTCGATCTCTACGTCAGACGGAATTTTGTCCTCTTTCACTTCCTCGACGGTTTCTTTGGTGGTCGTCACCGTAAATTCCGCTTTCGCCGGTAAAGTTGAGAATTTTCCGGTCATGGAAACAGCAGCGCCGATGAGAATCGCTGATTTTGCAAAATATTTGAGCTTATCTTGAAAACAATAATCCGAGAGACCATTCTGATTCGAGCTAGCCCTGATACGCAGAGAAACGAGGTCACGACGGGGAACCAGATGTCCGGCGACCGGAGGCGGTTTCACGGCGACTGAAGAAAAAGCCAACGAAGAAGAAAGTGAAGAGGGAGCTGAGAGAGACGAAAACATGGTTGGAGAAGCGAACTCACACAATCGACAGAGAAAGGCAGCGATCTTCGGATGAATCAAGGAGGGTGTTAAGTTCTCACGAAATGGTTCAGCGGTAAATTGTATTTGGGCCTGGTCTTATATTATGATGGGCCTTTTAATATTTGGGCCTTGGCCTTTTCGTTTCCATATGGCAGATCTCCGGCGAAAGAGTCTGTGATCCGG
Source organism: Isatis lusitanica (assembly GCA_900406415.1). Lineage (NCBI taxonomy): Eukaryota > Viridiplantae > Streptophyta > Magnoliopsida > Brassicales > Brassicaceae > Isatis > Isatis lusitanica. The sequence continues at coordinate 62,757 of OVBB01000068.1, forward strand.
AAGAAACAGATAAACAAACGCCTGCGACCAGAAGAAAAAAAAAAAAAGCGGGGGAGAAGAAAGAAATCAGTAAGTTGATGAAATCATGTTTTGTTTTCTGAATCACTGCTTTTTTTTTTCTTTCTCGAATTAACTCTCTCTATCACCAATAGTTCATTATAACTATATCTGATTTTGAGATTGAGGAATCTCGATTTTTCCTCGTCACTTGATTCGACGTTGAGTAATTTGGGTTCATCAAATTGGTTGAAATCAATCGTGGTTTATATTCGGATTGTTGAGCTCATGAACTTGAATTTCGATTTGCTCTTAACATGATTCTGAACACTATTGAGTTCGGGTTTGTTTGTTTATCGTAAAAATGTAATTTTTGTATAGGATCACTCAGATGAAAAATTACTCATTTCAGTTTTGGGGAATATCTGATACCGGCTCATATCTTGAGTATATATAGCAATCGAGGTTGAATTATCAATTTAGCTAGCGCTTGGATCAAAATCATAAATTTTCCTATGAATATATATGTGATCAAACCATATTTTGGAATCACAGATTTTAAAGGCCTAAAAGTTAGTGGAGATGGGAAACACATCCTCGATGCTGACTCAATACGACATTGAAGAAGTGCAGAGCCATTGCCAGGATCTATGTGAGAGACTTGTCTTTGCCTCTTCTCTTGCATGCTTTACATCCAAATTCGCTAATAATTAGCTTCTTCTTCAGTTGAGCAGCAGGAAATTCTGTCTCTGTATCAAAGGTTTTGCCAGTTAGATCGAAATGCAAAGGGGTTTATATCTTCTGATGAGTTTCTCTCTGTCCCTGAGTTCGCTATGAATCCACTCTCTCAGGTATTTCACACTTTTAATTCATCTAATCTCAGAAAAAAAAGGTACTCATCAAGTAAACTTTTTATTTTTCTTTTTGGTTGGATATGATTTAACAGAGGCTGCTTAAGATGGTTGATGGCTTGAACTTTAAGGATTTCGTGGCTTTCTTGTCTGCATTCAGTGCCAAGGCAAGTCTTAAACAAAAGGTTAAACGTAAGTAAAGATAGTTTCTTTAAAATCGATTTTGGAGTAGCACACCTCACTTTTACTGTATTGTGTATCTATAAACCATCAGACTGCTTGTTTCAGTGATCTTTCAAGTATATGATTCGGACTGCAACGGGAAGGTCTCCTTTAAAGATATCATGGAAGTGTTGCGGGACTTATCGGGATCATTCATGTCTGATGAGCAAAGAGAGGTACGTATCCAAACTTAATAAACCCTATTAGTCATCCATCTTACAAGATCTGCATAATTCATGGTCTTATACCACAATTTCGAAACCTACTTTTTACCAGTTTTGAACATCCGTCAAGATTTCACAATTTTCTGTTTTTGAGAAGGGGAATACGCATTATAAAAATATAACTAAAACATGATTAATTTACTTAAAAAAATTTTAAGTGTATAATGATTACTCTATGGAGAATGTGTTCAGCTAAGTGTTTCTGGCTATTCGATCATTTAGACCTTCTGTTGCTCTACTACTTATTTGATGTACTAGTCAAACCTTGAGATTTTCCTTTTTTGTTCTTCTCATGTTTCTCCACTCTATCACCGTAGGCTACAATCTTTGCTTCAATGTTTATAGTTATGATCATGAGCACTGATAAACTCAGTAAACAAGTGTTTTTCACCATGTGTCTTGTGTTTTACTTTTGTGGTGTAGCAAGTACTGCGCCAGGTTTTGACTGAAGCAGGCTACACGAGTGACTCTTTCTTAACCCTGGAGGATTTCATAAAGGTAATAAATTTGTTTGTTGTGATTGTAGCATTTTTCATACCGATCTATTGTCTAGAATTCTGAATCTTTCTTGCATATCCAATGTCACAGGTCTTTGGGAGTTGTAAACCGGAGATGGACGTTGAAATTCCTGTGGATTAGGTTAATGAGATCATTTATGGTCAAACTCTAAACTCAAAAATCTCATCAAGTATTTGTCCACTTTGTTATTAGAATAATCCTTTGTTAATTTGATCACACAATTGCAGGTTTTTGTCAGTCCCATAACTGGATTTATCTATATGTATGATTAAGTTTCCTCTCTAATCCTCCTTTCAGTTGATTAGATGGATGATTGTCATTCTAAAGCACAATTGTTTTCTCTGCTCAACTGATTTCATTAGCAATAATGGCATCGAAAATATAGAAAAAGGTTTTATCTGTTATGTTCGACATAAAGGGAGAGGGGAAAATGATTTTTTTACTAAAAGAAGAAAAAAATGAAATTGGAATGGAACATTCACGGAATCCCCATTTTTGTAAAGTGAAGTTATCTTTCTGTAGGAATGAGATAAGAATCACATATTAAGTAGTTTGAATGGATTGTCAAAGACAGGAGTCTGAATTTCAGACGCTCTAAGTGATGTGTTGGCAGCATAAAATGCTTTTTTTAATTGCGTATCAAACGAAGAGGTTAAGAAGAAAGAAGAGTACTAATTTAGGTAATTAGAGTGACAAATTGAATGTTGACAAAGAAGCTTAAGGTGACGTAACGAAAGTAGCGTTATTATTACCCACAGAAATATAAGAAAAATGGAATTAAAACGTCGTCATTTAGCTTCATAACTGACCACTTTTTCTTTCTTTTTTTCTCGCTTTTACGTTTTTTTTAATTATTATTATACTTTTCTCTTCTTCACCTTCAAGGCTACACCTTCACTTCACCTACAAAGGCCACCACCACCACTAACAGTTTCGTTCCGTCTATGGTCGGTCGACAATAAATATCTACGCCATTAAAGTGGTCTCTTCGGCTGTGTAATGGCGGCGAAGTTAGGTTCCTTCCAAAACGGAATTCTCGAGAAACGCGAGAAGCTTCTTTCCAACAATGGTTTCTCCGATTTCAGATTCACCGACATCGAGTCCAACGATTTACACGGAGGCGAGAACGACGGGAGGACGAGGCTATGCTGCTGCTGCTCTTGCGGGAACCTTTCCGGCAAAATCTCGGGAGTGTATGAGGACGCCAAAGACGTGGCGCGAAAGGCGTGGGCGATGGGGGTCTCTGATCCGAGGAAGATCGTCTTCTCCGCGAAGATTGGGCTTGCTCTGACGATCGTCGCCGTTCTGATTTTCTTCCAGGAACCTAATCCGGATCTCAGCCGTTACTCCGTCTGGGCTATTCTTACTGTCGTCGTCGTCTTCGAATTCACGATCGGTAAAATTATCTTTTTCTCCCAGAGGTTTAAGTTTACTCTTATGGCAAATTAATGATTTGGATTGGAATTATCTGGATTTTGGCGTTCGTTGCTTTCATCTCTTAAATTCGTCGTTTTCTTCTTTTTATATATTAAATATAATATTGTAATAGGAGCGACACTAAGCAAAGGGTTTAATCGAGCGCTTGGGACATTATCAGCCGGAGGTCTTGCCCTTGGAATGGCTGAGCTTTCCACACTAACCGGAGACTGGGAGGAGCTCTTCTGCACTGTTAGTATCTTCTGCATTGGTGTGTTCTCTGCAGCTGTCTCCAACTTCTTTTACAAGCATCCTCCTTTTTGTTCCTTATATTAGGCCGTCTCTTTGTTTCAGGGTTCATTGCAACTTTCATGAAACTGTACCCGGCGATGAAAGCCTATGAATACGGCTTCCGGGTTTTCTTGCTTACGTATTGCTACATTCTCATCTCTGGCTTCAGAACGGGGCAGTTCATTGAAGTGGCTATCTCCCGCTTTCTTCTTATAGCTCTTGGTGCTGGTGTTAGTTTGGGTGTTAATATGTTTATCTATCCTATTTGGGCTGGAGAGGATCTTCACAACCTTGTTGTCAAGAATTTCATGAATGTCGCGACTTCTCTTGAAGGTCCGTAGAAGAAACGTTTTTGGCTTTACGAGTCTCGAGAAAAGAAGTTGCCTACTGACTGATCGTTTGGTCTTTTACGCAGGTTGTGTCAATGGATACCTCCACTGTGTCGAATACGAGAGGATCCCATCCAAAATCCTCACGTACCAAGCCTCAGAGGATCCGGTTTACAAGGGTTACAGATCAGCGGTTGAGTCAACTAGCCAAGAAGAGTCTCTGGTATTTGTCATATTGCGGAATCATGATAAAAAAAAAAAAAAAAAAAGGATCTCTTTCGTCTTCCATTGTATCTTATCTCTGAATCAATTTTGTGTTCTTTCTATTGCAAAGATGAGCTTCGCAATATGGGAGCCGCCTCACGGACCATACAGGTCATTTAACTACCCATGGCAGAACTACGTCAAGCTCAGCGGCGCTCTCAAGCATTGTGCATTCACTGTGATGGCATTGCACGGCTGCATTCTCTCCGAAATCCAGGTAACACTTTCCCTCTAGCTTCAATAGTTCTGATACCAATGAAAGATTCGTATTTTCGTGCACTTTCGTTATTTAGATAGAACTTTCGGGTAAGAGAACAAAACAGTTGCTCATAATCTGGAAACATTTGACAGGCACCAGAGGAACGAAGACAAGTATTCCGGCAAGAGCTTCAGAGAGTTGGCGTAGAAGGAGCCAAATTGTTAAGAGAGCTCGGTGAAAAGGTGAAGAAGATGGAGAAGCTAGGACCAGTCGACATTCTGTTCGAAGTGCATGTAGCTGCCGAAGAATTACAGCACAAGATCGACAAGAAGTCTTACCTTCTCGTCAATTCAGAATGCTGGGAGATCGGGAACCGATCCAAGGAATCACAGTCAGAGCCTCAAGAACTGCTCTCCCTCGAAGATTCAGATCTACCAGAGAAACACGAGGCTCCCATCTACGCCTTCAAATCCCTAAGCGAGGCGGTTCTGGAGATACCAAAGAGCTGGGGGGAGAAGAATCACCGTGAGCCCTTGAACCGTAGGCCTACTTTCTCCAAACAGGTGTCGTGGCCTGCACGGCTGGTGCTTCCGCCGCATTTGGAGACGACGGACGGAGTTTCACCGCTGCTGGAGACAACGAAGACCTACGAGAGCGCGAGTGCGTTGTCTCTGGCGACGTTCGCATCGCTCCTCATAGAGTTTGTGGCTCGGCTGCAGAACGTGGTCAGCTCGTTCGAGGAGTTGAGCGAGAAAGCTAATTTCAAGGAGCCGGAGATTGTTACCTCAGCCTCCGATGTAGAGTTCGCCGGAGAAAGAGCCGGGCTTGGCCGAAAGATCTGCCGGTGTTTCGGGTTTTAAGGTTTTTTGTTTGATTTGCATGGGCGTTTCACTTAAACGCGCGAGCCATAATACGGTAGTTCAAACTGGTAACTGTAAACTAGTAACCCAACCTATACACCTAAATTAGTAAATAATGGTAAAAAACCAGAGGCAGTTTTAACCCTTTTATCAGAAATGTGTATTGGATCATTTTTCCACTTTAACTCGAGGTTTGAAATCGAATTATTCCCGGATTTTTTCAACTGAACTATTTGTTTGGTAGCAAACAAAAAGAAAACTGAATGATTCATCATTTTGCGTCTAATATATTCGTAATCCGTCATATATATGATCTGTAAGACTCAATCCGTAGAAAAGTTTATTTTCTGGAAATAAAGTCTGAAAATGTTATGTAGAATTTGTTTTGCACCACGGTGTTTGAGCTCACGGTGCTCTTGGCAAAGATCACAATGCTCACAGAATAAGTGAGTGATCCAATCGGGAGCTGGAGCATCCGGCAACCCGTACTTGTTACTCATCTTGGCCCGGAACATGCATGAGTAGACGAACGGGAACCCGATTAGAAATATCGCTCCATACAACAACCCACCTATGGCACAAAAGCTACGTGCATGATACCACATGTATAAGCATTGAAGATCCTCTTTTTACTAACTTTAACTTCAAAATCTTTTTGATATCACAAAATTGAAGATGGATCGACTCTTTGTTTATAGCCAAAAAAAAAAAAAAAAAAAAAAAAAAACATTTTTTNTTTGAAATGATACTGAGATTCTATTTTTATTTATTGAATGGTGGCGGACCTGGTGGTATTTTATTAGTTAATGTTTTATACTCGTTCCATATTGAATTAGTTGTCGTTTTAAATATATGCGCACAGATTAAAAAATATTCATTATTTTAGTTTTTCAATAAAAACATCATTAGTTATCTAGCTAAACACAATTCAACCAATAATAAAACAATCCGTAGAATAAAAGTAATTATAAAAAATAAAAAGTTGATAAATTTTGCATTGAAAACCTAAAACGACAAGTAATTTAAAACGAAAAAAATTTTCTAAAACGACAACTAGTTCAATATGAATGAAGTATATGGAAACGAAAATCAAACTTAACTTCATTTTGAATACTAATGTTACAATGATATTTGATAATGGCCGGTAAACATGATTTATACAAGTTCAGCCTTTGGGTATTCATATATTCTTTCACAACCTTCGTAGAATCTGTTGACAGTTTTCAGACGATCACAATATGTGGTTTATACCAATGAAATAATTATCTTTTGATTTATTCATCATATCAAAAACAAAATTAATTAAACTGAAATAATTTAAAAATTAATGCGCTAAATATGAAAACAACACATAAAAGGGCTACATTGCTGAATCCAATTATTAAATGTAAATCATATTGCAAATTTTTAAAAATCAGTCCATCATGTGTTGACCCATAGGAGGAGACATCCTCTTCTGCATATTCCCATTCCATCCTATTATACACCAAAATGATAAAATTAACATTATATATTAAAATCATCCCAAATTAATAAAAAAAAGAACAACTTTTTCTCATAGGAGAGAAGAAAAAGAAAACTGATTTTTTTCTTTTTTTTTTAACCACAGACAAATAAACAAATCTGTACTATTATTTAGTATATATTTTATAATTTTTGCTTTGAAAATTGGTTAGAGACTTAGAGTTTGATTTACCAATAGACGGATCAAGACCACGATTTTGGAGTTCACGGTATTCTTGGCAAAGAGCACAACATTCACAGAAACAGTGAGTGATGCAATCCGAAGCTGGAGACTCTGGTAACCCGAATTTTTGTCGGATCTTGGTCCGGTAAGTGCATGAGAACAAGCATGGCAAGGCGACCACTGTTGGAGAAATTCAAAGATAGCCGTTGGATTACTTAAGTGTTTTAGGACC